>OVAU01003216.1:0-11350 GCA_900406315.1 Biscutella laevigata subsp. laevigata
GATCGCAAAACCGGGAACATTCATGCTATCGGGTGCAACTTGAATCGGGTGATCGAGAACATCGGGAAACCATGGGCTAGAGAGTTCATTCCGTCGAACGTTTTGCGAGTTCCTGGAGTTCCAACTCGACTGATCATCTCCAATCCTTTCAAAAACAAGATCCAGCAAGTTAGCAGTCCAGTCGCGAGAGTTTCATTCGGGAGAAATCAAGTTGGCCGCGTGTACGGCCGGTGAGGCCGTACTCTTCGTCTTCGCGTCTTCGCTATCGGATATCGTCACCTCAGGTTATCCTGCGTAGTTTGTCTCGACTGGTCACCAGCCTTTCCCGAAGACGCGTCTTGCTCTGGTTATTTCTCCAGTCTCGATCGTCGGTTCGAAGGAAACAAAACTTCAACTTTTGTACGAACGGCGGCCGTTAAGCCGGAGATCTCAACCCGTCTAGCCATTCTCTACTCCCACGGCCTAACCTCACTAAACTTTAACTTTCTCTCGACTCAATCTCTTATTTTGTCTTAGTTTGCTGGTTGCTTGAGTCTCACAGAGTTTTCTTTGTCGGATCTAGGTGATTTGGACCGGAGGCCGTACTTAGACGCGGCCGGCGTCTCTACCCTCCTCCAAGAGCGTTCTTTCGTAACGGGGCGTGAGTTAACTTTTATCTTTGCTTTATTGATCTCAATTCCCTTTTAGGATATCTTGTGTCCTAGAACAATTCCATCTCTGACCATGAAATGACCCTTTTCCCAATTCAAAACTAGCTTTGTTTCTTTGCATCGCTTGAGTACCTTGCAAAGATTAGACAAACGCGCAGAAAAAGAAAAACCACGCACAGAGAAATCATCCATGAAAACTTCTACTATTTCTTCAATTAGACCAGAGAAGATGGACATCATGCATCTTTTAAAGGTAGCTGGTGCATTACATAGCAGAAACGACATCCTTTGATATGCAAAGGTACCATAAGGGCATGTGAATGTGGTTTTCATTGGTCCTCAGGGTGAATGGAGATTTGGAAAAAACCAGAGTATCCATCTAGGAAACAGTAAAAAATGGGTGATTTGATAATCTTTCTAGCATTTGGTCAATGAAGGGTAGGGGAAATGGTCTTTTCTGGTGGCTGCATTTAGTTTTTTGTAATCTATACACATCATGTGCCCAATTATGGTTCTGGTGGGTATCAACTCGTCATTATCGTTTTTAACGACTGTGATCCCGCCTTTCTTGGGGACAACATGAACAGGAGAGATCCAGTTGCTGTCTGAAATCGGGTAAATGATTCCAGCATCTAAAAGTTTTAAAATTTCCTTTTTTACTACTTTTAAATTGGGATTTAATCTTCGTTGGTGCTCAATCAAGGACATGTATTCATTTTCTAAATGGATTCTATGCATGCACTAAGAGGGGGAAACTCCCTTAATATCCTCTAGAGAATAATCAAAAGCCTTCCTATAATGTTTTAGTTCTCTAACCAGGCATTCAATTTCATCATCATTCAAGGCATCATTAACTATTACAGGGTTGATAGAGTTTGTTCCCAAGAAAACATACCTGAGCCCCTTGGGAAGGGTTTTAAGTTTCAGTTTGGGTGCTTTCAGCTCATTCCAGTGTTTTTCTCGTCTTGCAGGGCGAGCGTAGTGATTTCCTCGAACTCAGTGTTCTCAAGAAGGGCTCTGTGAGAATCGAGCCTTCTATGCATATTGAGGGCTTTTTGTAGGACATCCTCTTGAGCGAAGTCCTCTATGTATTCTTCTGCCAGTTCGTCTATGACGTATATTCCGAAGATTTATGGAGACATGGAGGGTTTCTTTAGGACTTCCCTCATATCATATTGTTGTACTTCGTCTTATCCTAGGTGGAGGTCAATCCTCCATTTCTTGACGTCAATAATTGCTCATGCGGTAGCTAGGAATAGGCGGCCAAGAATGAGGGGGTATTTTGGCTCTTCTTCCATCTCTAGCATGATGAAGTCTGACTGGTAAGTCTTCCAGAATTCCAACCGGGATCTTCACAAATAAGTCTGCTAGCACAATCTGGATCCTGCAAGGTTTAAATACAGTGAATCCCAATTTCCTGGCAATATAGTATGACATGACACTAACATTAGCTCCTAAATCACAGAAACATCTATCAAATTTAAATTGTCCTTAAGGAGCAAGGGATAGTGAAACTTCCTAGGTCTTCCATTTTGGTAGGGGCATTGGTTTCCTGAATGATTGCAATGTATTCCTTGGTGAGGACTACCATTCCCTCTACATCCTGGAGCTTCTTTTTCATTGCATCCTTAAGGAACTTGATGTAGTGAGGGATAAGCATAAATGCATCAATCAATGGCGTGGCTATCTAAACCTCTTTCATTTGTTCATCAAACTTAACTCGATATTTTTCCATGAGCTTAGCTTTTTGTCTTCCCGGGAAAGGAAGTTTAGGTTCATAGGGAGGTTGTCTATAAGCTGGGGTTTTGGTTTGAGATTCATCTTCAACGATGGCTTTTCCTTTAACCTTTCTGTTAGCCAATTCCTTAGCTTTTTGTGCATCTTCTTTAGTTTCCTCATTAGTTGTCTCAAAATTTTTCTCCTGAATCTCCTCTATTATGTCTCCATCCTCTATATGGATAGTTACACCCCCCCCCCCCCCCCCCCNTCCACGATGGGTGTTCTTGGAGGTAGAGTTCTACCACTCTTAAGTGTGATGACATTTACGGAATTTGGTTGTTGTACAGTTTGAGGTAGTGAAATACTCTATGAGGATTTTAGCTCACTCATTTGGAGGTCTAATGTCTGCATATGATAGGCCATTTTCTAGAATTTGGAATTTAAAGTGTTGTAGGAATCCTCAACCCTTTCATGGATTTCTCTCTTGAAATTGCCAAATGCATGTTATGATCACTGATGTCCTTCAAGTAATTGTTTTCACAGTTGATTTGTAGTGTTCGTAGGAGTATCAAAGTATTGATATGGAGGAAGACATCGTTGTTGGTAGTAAATCGGTGGAGGTGTTGGCATGTAGCCTTGAGTTGTTTGGTAGTTATACTGAGGTTGATGTACTCCCATGTAACGCACTTCCTCTTTGGTCATAGCTATATGTGATCCCTCAATATAATCCACACTCTGAACTGGAATAGCAGACTCATTTACATCCGTAGATGCGTATTCACTTTGAGCCAAACGATTTATTAGTTTAGAACCATCTTCACATGTCTTGTAAAAAAAACAATCATGACTTGCACTATTTAGAATTACCTTGTAGGCTTGTAAAAGTCCTCTATAGAACGTAAAGAGGAGAGTTTCGCGGGGGGGGGGGGGGGGGNATGGGATTGTCGGATATTTTCTTTAAACCGCTTCCAACTTGTGTATAGGTTTTCCCAATTCAGCTGGGAAAAAGAAGATATGTCAATTCTCAACAATGTTGTCTTAAAACGTGAGAAAAATGCTGGCAGAAATGCCTTCTTGCAATCATCCCAAGTGAGTATTGAATTGGGTTCAATACTTTTCTCCCAATCTTGAGCAAGGCTAGCTAATGAAAAAGGAAATAACCGTAGTTTGTAAGCATCCTCTTGTACACATTGTAGCTTAACTGTAGCATATGCTCGATTGGATTTTCTGTATGTAGTCCATGAAATTGGCTTTCCTTTGCCAAATTTATTAGACTATCTTTGATTTCGAAGGATGGCGCATCCACAAGAGGTGCCATAACGACGTGTCGTTCGTAATGGAGTTTTGGTTCATTGATATCAACGATTGTTTTGATGGCGGGTGCTTCCATAATGTGGTTTCAGAATCCTGAAATCAAAGATGAACAAGTCTAATGATTAGTAACTGTGTAGAAGTAAAAACCTAGTCCCTAGGTAATTGATTGACATGTTTTCTAGGTTTTTTATCATCTTTATTGATCATTTTTGTATAGTTTAGGTTGCATTTAGAGTCTTTTACGATTGCATTTTGCATATTTTGCATTGCAAGTGATAGAAGTGGATCTCTGCAAAGAAGATGAGCAATTAGGAACAAGAGGATCAAGGATCAACCATGTTAGCAGCAACAATCAATCAAGGAATTTCAAGACATGAAGATTAGATGAAGAAGTATCTGGATCGAGCAGATGGATCGACCATGGTTGCCCGATCCCGACAGAGCAATCGTCTAAGGCATCTGGATCGGCTGCAAGGATCGGTTTGCCTTGGCCGATCCAGATTGCCAAAGACTTCAACTTGCTGGAGGGGTGACAAGGATCGGCCGATCCAGAAGCCAAAGTTCCAACCTTTCTGGATTGGCGACAAGGAACGGCCAAGCCTGGCCGTTCCAAGGCAGAATCTGAGAGTCAACACTGCGTTTTTAGGGTTGACCAACCCGATTTCTCTTCATTTTCCTTCATATAAATACTCTCTTAGTTGTAAAACCCTAAATAGAGTATTTTGTTCTAGCTTGGTATTTTTTTGGATCTACTCTTGATTTTAAGTTTTATTGAAGTTATTTTGCTTAATCTTGTTTGTTTTACTAATCTCATCATCTTTCTCTCTTTCTCTCTTAATCTACCACTTAGATTTGTGATGGGATCCATTTTCTTTATGATAATTTGTGATTTCTTCATGGATTGTGAGTAGTCATCTCCTAATTGGGTGATTAGGTTAGATTAGGGAGATTTGGCAATGGTTTTAGGTGTTTAGGGCTTAGAATCACAAGTATCTTAATCACATAGCATGCTCTTAATGCTAGGTTGATTTTGGTCAAACTAACCTAGATCTAAAGATGACTTCTAAGCCCGAGAGGTGCTATTAGTTTTTGGTTCATGTTTTATGGATGCTTGGAACTTCAATGTCAAGAAATTGAGTTGTGGTTCTTGAGTGGTTTTTTAAAAAATTCATAAAAACTATTTGGCATGTTATTGATTTAGCAATCTTTGTAGTTAATGCATGTTAGAGTAGGAATTTCTTATGTATGGGGAATGTTAATACTTCTTGATATGTTGCAATTGGTAAGAGATTGTGATTGTTGCATGATTATGATAGGGGTTTTCACCACGAGAGTGAGTTGATCCAGAAAAGAATACCCTAGACCTGAAATCACCCAATTGGTTGAGATTAAAGCACCTAGACCTAAGTCAAACCTCCTGAAATCAACTGCCAGGTTGCCTGCTTAGTTATTTTTTATCTGAATTTATCAATTGTTATTTGCTTGCTTTTACTGCTTAGACTTATCATTATGAATTTATTTTTCCGCTTAAGAAAACTTTAGTGATAGTGAAGCCATCATCGCTTAGACTTTTTAGATACTCTATAAGATTTATTGTCCTGGTATAATCCTGGGTTGGTTTGACATGTAAACTCGAATCCTTAGCATCACCCTAAGTCATCTTTACTCTGCTCTTCTAGTCCATAGGAGTAATCGGGGTAAAGATTCTCTTATCAAATTGGCGCTGTTGCCAAACTGGGATTTTTACTAGCAATATATCTTTTGTGTCTTTTAGGGACTAAGTTTTAATTTCCAGGTTACTAATTTTTTGCTTGTCCTTGTTCCTTGTGTTTCTGGTGTATGTACTTACGTTCTCGAGGTCCATCCAACCTTATTCCGATTCAGGCAGACATCAGAGCGTTTGAACGACAAAACACTCGAGCAAGAAGAGGGGCAGAGCGTCAATTACATCTCCAATGTCTCAACCTAGAGATAGAGGGTGCTTAGGATCCACCAGCAGAAGCTCAGATCCCACCACAACCCGCCCAAGCTAATGTTCAGGTTAACTCAGTTGCAACTATTGGTGCTCACGATGCACCTAACACTCGGGGCCACATGACTGGCATCCGCCCACCGACAATCAACAACAACAACTTCGAGATCAGGACTAGCCTCATCTCGATGATTCAGGGCAGTCAGTTTCATGGTCTACTAGGGAACGATCCTTTGGACCACCTCAACACATTTGATAGATTGTGCAGCATAGTTAAGATCAACGAGGTTTCAAAGGATGCTTTGAAGCTACGCTTGTTTCCATTCTCTCTTGGTGGTGCTGCTCACCAATGGGAAGTAAGGCTCCCAAAAGATTCAATAACCACTTGGGCTGATTGCAAGAAGGATTTTGTCACAAAGTTCTTCTCCCCAACCCAAACAGCAAATCTCAAGAGTGAAATTTCAGGTTTCACTTAGAAAGTAATGGAAAGCTTTGATGAAGCCTGGGATCGTTTCACATCCTACACCATCAAGTGTCCCCATCACGGGTTCAACAAGATCTGCTTGTTGAACACGTTCTTCAGGGGCTTGACGGAGAAGTTCGAGCTAGTGCTCACTACGGCAAGTGGAGGAAACTTCTATAACTTGACCGCAAAACAGGGAATGCAGCTGATACAGAACTTGGCTCAGAGTAGCAACGCCCACGGTGAAGACTACGACCGATCCAACAGGGGACGTGTGAAATCTAAGGATGATGGTTACAAGAAGGAGACACAATCTCTAAGTGACCAGATTGACCGTTTGATCAGTGCCCAACAGGCTACAATGAACTTTGTGGGCAATGCTGATGAGGGTATCCAAGAGGATTATCATATTGAAGAGGTCAACTACATGGGACACCAGGGCTACAAACCAGCTTACAACAACTACCAACCCAACCCAAACCTCTCATACCGCAACAACAACGTCGCGAACCCTCATGATCAGGTTTATCCAGTCCAGCGACCGGTTCAGAACCAAGGCTACCAACAGCAAGGTTACCAGAACCGCCCCCAGTATCAGAACTATTAGACAAGACCACCAGGGTTTCAAACTTCTCAGCCTATGCAGCAACAAAACTCAGGGAATGCTGCACCAGCTATCTCTAAGGAGGATCAAGCCAACAAGTGACGTTAGTCCAGTGGTAAAACACATGGCATCACTATTACCAGGTCAGGGCTTCGAGTCCCCGTGAGAGCATTTGCTCCTCTCATTTATGAGAGTTTGAGTTAGTGGGCTAGCCCATTTGTGGCCCACAAAAGTTTACAAAAAAAGGAGGATCAAGCCAACGCCATTCTTCGCCAACTCATTGATGGTCAGACAAAGAACAACATTGATTTTGCTACCTTCAAGAAGGAAATCAATGCCAATGTGGATCACATCTATAGTGATCTGAATGGGAAAGTAGAATCCATGTCTTCACTTGAAGGCATTAGACAACCAAGTTGCTCAGGTTGCTTCATCTTCCAAGCGTCCTATGAGCTTGCTTCCTGGAAAGACCGAATCTCCTAAGGAGGAGTTTGCTAATATGATCTCTACCCTTACACTTATCGAGAACGATAGTGTTCAAGTTGGGGGGGAGGGTCCTCTGGAGCCAGGGAAGATGATAGCCAGGGAAAGGCTAAGATCTCAGAGAGACAACATGAGGCATACACACCCAAGATCCCTTTCCCAGGTCGCATGTTTGCCAAGATACAAGCTGAGATTATTGATGATATACGAGCTACAGAGCTGAGACTACCAGAGATGAAGGCATTATTGACCAACCTCAACTGTATTGAGGACTTAAAGGCAAAACTTGGGGTTCAGATCAACAAATTTGAAGAAGCCATTAAGGGCATCAACGATCTTCCAACCACCACCGATCCCGTCGTCCTATACCCATCTCATGAGACTGATCCATCTAAGCTAGCGGATCCAGGGAGTTTTACTCTTCCTTGCACTTTACTTTCTACTCAGTTTGATAACTGTTTATGCGATCTAGGTGCTAGCGTAAACATTATGGCTTTTTCTGTGGCTAAAGAATTTTGCTTCTCTTCTTTTGATCCTTGCAGGTTTACATTGGTTCTAGCAGACACGTCATTGAAGAAACCAGTCGGGATGCTCACCAACCTCCCTATTATACTGAATGGCGTCGAGATTCCCACAGACTTCGTTGTACTGCGAATGGACAATGAGCCTAAGAACCTACTTATCTTTTGGCCCTTTTTTTAGCCTCAACAGGAGTAGCCATATATGTGAAGAACAGGGTCGTGAAGCTTGATCTGGGGAGGCAAGGGATACAAGTCTACAGGTCCATCAAAGGGTGATTAGGATGAACAACATGCATATGTGCTTGGATTTCAGGAGGAAGTAGATCTGGAGGAATCATCAGCTAGCAACAGTCAGTCTAGCTCAGATGTTGTTGAGGACGATACCCCTTGGTGAGAACGCACTTTGAGGCTAGGTGGATTCAGAGATGCTACTGATTGGGTGCACCCAGGATGCTACTACATTCCAATTAGAATATTTGGGTTTCGTTTGGAGCGTGCTCTATGTGATATGAGTTCATTAGTGAACGTTATGGGCAGGCACTTATGTGAACACTTGGATCTTGTTCAATCCCCTTGTCCTGATATGTATTTGGAGAGCTACACATATTCTACATTTCTCCAACAGGGATGCTCTCTTGCGTTGGGATCCAAGTGCAGCGATCATGGATCAACACTGATTTTTATGTGCTTGATCAATCTATGATTAAGTACGGAGAAGTAGTACTTGAGAGATAGTTTCTTAGAGATGCGAGAGGAGCGCTTGATTTTCGCAACAATGGTCTAACTCTGAGAAACATGAGGAATGAGGATGTGGAGACGAATTATCACCTCGTGGGAACTGATTTTAGAGGTCATGGACTCCAAGAGGAGAGGGGTGTGGTTGTTGAAGAACCAGTGGGTCAGAATAAAGAAGACGATGGTATTGTGGAAGACGCTGAGAGTAGAGTAGAGGATGGGCGACGTGACGAACAGGTCCCACCAACGAACGAAGTGCATAACAGACTGATAGCGCTATTTGAGAGAATGCAGCTCAAGAATGGTACAGCTGGGCAAGTGAGGAGTGTTGTGGAAAGTAAAGATGTGGCTGCACTGAACGCACCAAACGTGTATGCTCCAAATGCCATGCTGTAGGAGGATTTAGCTGCAAGAGTCTGGAACATGGAGGGTAAGACTTTATATGATTAGGCTAATTTTTCCGGGCTCATGGACCGAGTAGAAAGGCTCGAGTCCAACTTCCATCACCACTGACCCCACCGTTACAATGTCAAGCTTAGTGATGATAAACAAGCTCACTTCGGAGGAAGTCTCATGTCTATCCCTCTGTATATATGCAATTTCAATTTCTTAGCTTATGTTTGAATGAAGTCTGAACTTAGTGTTGGTCAAAATGTTCAATTTTCAATTTCCTAATGTCAAGGATGGGAGAAACGATCAAGAAAAGGAGAATTTCTCGGCCAAGGAGTCAGGATGTGCCAGATGGATCAACTAGATCTGGCCGATATGAGGACGAGATGCAGCAGTGCAGCTAGATCTACTTGATCTGACCAATCCAGCCAAACAGAGTGAGAGGATCGGCCAGAAGGATCGACTAGTCCTGGCCGATCCAAGTGCATTTTTTAGGGTTTTAAGTTTGGCTCGGGTTTTAAGTTGCTTAATCAGATTTTTGGCTTTCTCCTTCCTTTTTGTTCGATTTTCACCCTCTTTCACTCAAATTTTCAATTTTTGATTCTAGCTTCAAATCTTGATCGTTTTTCTTGATTCTTGTTGCTAAATCCTGGATTTTCAATCATTTACAAGCTTGCATTTCCATTTCTATCTTCGAACACCAAAGGTTTGAGTTCTTGAAACTCCATTTTTGTGGGTACTATTCACCTAAGGAAGAAATTGAAATTTTTGAGCATTTTAGGTTGTGATTAGTTTACATAATGCTTAATGAACCTTTGTTATGGTAATTGTTTATGATTCTCATGCTTGAAGGAACCAAATGCCATGGAATTTGAGATTTCAAAATTTTAGGGTTCTTGATTTCCTGAGAATTTGAAGAAGAGGATTTGTTTGGTTTTGTTTTTCTTGTTGTGATTAATTGGGACTTCATTGGCTTGATTCTACCTGTTTTGAACTCGGAACATCATGTCTTGATGATTTTTGTAGAATCTTTCCTAAGTGAAAAGTGTTGAGATTAGTGAATGAGAAAGAGAATTGAACCATTCTTGTTGACTTTTTGGAATTGGTGTGACTTGTTCTTGAATGATGTATTCTTGATTGATCATGAATCTCTTGAATCAAATTTTGGAATTAGCATTCGATATTTGAACTTAATGAGTTCTTGTGTCTTGGATATCTTTTTATATGTACAATTATGTCAAGCTCAAGAATACCCGCCAAAGACAAGGGAAAGAGGATTGCTACAGAACCTCCTAAGAAGAAGAGGAACCGAGCGGAACCGCCACCTCCTGAACCCTCTTGTTTCTTCCCACCTTCGCGCCAAACTTGAATCTTGTCAACCGGAAGAAAAAGACGACGAAGACAAGTCTCTTTCATGCTCTTTTGGAATGCAAGTTCGTTCCGAATGGCTTACCGGATGTTTCTACATTGGATGCTCTGGGTATTGAGAGCGATGTTAGACAGATTCTGCTCGGAATGGGCATATAGTCGATCTTGGATTTGCACCGTTCTGGGTTCTGGGAACCAACATGTGCGTTTATTGCCTCGCTAGAGGTTACATTCCCAGCAAAGGACGTGATGGATGATTCAACTGATGGGTTCATAGAGTTTACAGGTTGGGATTATGTTACCCGCCGGGTTACATTCACTTAGATTGCAGAGGTGTTTGGGGTTGCTAATGAAGAACTTTTGTATGGGCTGATTCAACCTGAGGAATGCGAGATCGTTTGGAAGACCATTGGGTCTAAGAGGTTTGCTGCAGGGAAGGTCAAGGGTTCACTTATCTGACATCCTGCACAAGGGTATGTGCACAAGATTCTCACACACTCATTTAATGCGACGCGTGAAACAGGGGCAATCAACGAGGACGAGATACTTACCTGAGTCAGGAAATCTTCCTCGTGCTTTGTGCACTCTGCGCCAACGATGGTTTGTTCCTGAGATTGGAAGACATGTAGATCAGTCCGGTGTAGCTTCTTTGTGCACGGTTTGTTGATTTGCAGAGATGGGGAAGGACAAGGACATAACATATGCCTGAGCTTAGTATTGGGAGTTTTGTGACTCCTATCTTGAAACTTGCTGGAGTTCATTTGCCACAGGATGATGAGGGTGTCCAACCAAGGAGAATGGATGCCAAGTATCTCAGGAAGATACAGTTTTGGGGTGGCACGATCCGAGAGAAGTTCATCTATAGGTTTTCAGCCAATGGGCATGATTGCCACACTCTGCTTCCCAACACAGCGATCACCACATTTGATACCCGGAGAACATTGTCTTCAACCCCAGACAACAGTACATTTTCGATCCCCTTTTGATATGTCCCTGCTTAGGAAGCCAACCAAGCGGTAATGAGGAGAAGATGAAGTGAGTTGCGGATGGAAGGGAGTATAGGGAAATGATGAAAAGGCGGAAGCTTTGTGGTTTGAAGATGAAGATGGAGCCTTTGAGGAGGCTGGTGAT
>OVAU01003217.1:0-11347 GCA_900406315.1 Biscutella laevigata subsp. laevigata
TAGTTATCCATACTATTAAAATATCGTAGTATTATAATTTTGAAAAATATCACACTACATATAATGCGGGTACAATTATAGTTTGTAAAATATTTTATCCTTACTTTTCACAAGTTCAGTGTGAGTTGTTTATAATTAAACAAAGTTATATTAAAGTAGTATGAAAATAAACAAATAAACTATTACATGTAGTAGAACCATATGAAATACATTGTTGAACATCTTTGTGTCTACTAGCATATGTGATTTATTTTTAAACAAAATATGATATTGCAAGCTTTCTAGTTTCAACTTTGAACCTCAACTTGTAATTTGCAGGTCTGGAGAAATGGAGAGGTCAAGAGAGTGAGATATCGACCAGTGTTGTGTTCAGGCCAGAACAATGATCCAAGAAAGTATGTCACAATGACATTGATGTTTACACTTCCCATAGACACTATAGTGTCTCCACTGAAAGATATCAACGATAATGACCAAGAAGAAAAGTATGAAGAGGAGGAAGATGGAGAAACAAGAAGTGATGATAGGATGAGATTTAAGTCCTTTTGTTTCGAGGATTATGCATGGAGAGTGTACCATGAACGTCTCTTCTTCAAAGATCCACTTGACAAATATATAATCAAATCTTAGAAAGATTTGAGAACTCATGTTTGATTTGTTTTGTTCCTAGAGCCCGAGTCTTGCTGTTACTTTTAATAACCTTGAGATGGTTTATTTTTCCGACACCTTTTGTTTATTCTATTCGTCCAGTTCCAGTACAACTTGAATCTTTAACGTATATTTTGGTTGTAGATTTGCAATACGAGCTTGTGTCCGTCTTGGGGTTCTACTCGTTCAATTGGTTCTCGTCAAGTGATTGGTTGTTTTAGGTGTGGCATTCGTGGAAAATCGATCGTGAATCTGAAAGATGTTGCATGAACAAAGGGAGAAACCATGGTTTCTGAAAAATGAAACCATATGGTCTAATCTAAAGGAGAAGATGTTTTTTTTGGTCTTAGATTCTAAATATTGAAGCTTTTATATCCGGTCGTTATGGTTGTGAAAATAGTCGCCAACATAATATAAGGAATTAATAGTCTTTACTTTTGATCAGATGTGTTTATCCTTTTATTATTGTTAGAGAATCCATGCTTATGTAAATGAATATGAAGCTTCAAACTGCCAAAGTTGATAGAATTCCTTGAGAGTTCTTATTCATGAAGAATCAATATATTTAGTATACCATAATTGTAACAAACTTAACCTAAAAGAATATTCACTATAAATGGATGAAAAAAATGAATATTTTCAATAGACTTTATCCTAATCCGTAACACTCTCCCTTAAATTAGAGTGTACACGTTCATAAAATATTCCAATAACCTTTGTAAAAATGTCAGCAGATTGTTATGTTGTTTTAATAAGAGAAATAGCAAAATTCTTGGTAACAATCTCATTCCGAATGGATTGTTATGTTGTAGAGTTATTTTGCTGTCACACACACATTGCATTGACTGCGTATGAGAGATGCCCAAGAAATAGAATCTTATTTTTTTCCTGGAAAACTATATTTTAGTCATTTTAATCATAGAAATTGAAAACAAACAACATCATGTGAATGTTATATGAAGATACAACAAAAAAACAATATCTTAATACAACATTTGAATACAACATTTGAATACAATATCTAAGTATACCATCCAAATGCAACATCCAAATGTAACATTTTGATTCTAAGCAAAAAAAAAAACCTTACTCATTTCAGAGATCATTCCTTGGATATCCACCATCTTAGTATCCCACCAACGTATCTATATCTCGTCGAACACCTTTATAATTTATTTATAAAATACTATACAACAAAAATAAAATCAACATTCGAGTATGCAAGCATACTATTCTAATTTAGATTTTCTCAAAGGTACTGTTTCGTGACAAAACCCGACCCGCTGATTTTCTCGGTTCAAACTCAACCTGATCCGACCCGTTAATTTACAAAAGCGCAACGTACAGCCTAGGCACGTCGTCTCCTTTGGTTCTCCTCCTTTATATTCGACGAGTGAATCCGATTCGATCGCTTTTGGTCATTTCTCACTTTCTAAGAGAAAACTAATCTTTCTCCTCCATCACCTTTCTTCTTCACTTGCCTCAGATCTGGCAGCGATTTCAAATCCTCTTCAGTTTCTCTCGCATCGGTCCTCTCTCTACCGGCCGTGGATCTGATTCTGGCACAGGATTTTCTTGCCGCGATCTGAGGTCAAACATGGCGGCAGCAAACGCCCCCATCACCATGAAGGAGGTCCTAACGGTTAGTTCTCCTTCTTAAATCTCCATTTTTAGAAAGCTATGTATATCTCATCGATTCGAGCTTAATTCTGGACGAAGAAGATGTTTATGTAGTTCAAATCTCTGATTTCTAACTATTTGGTTCTGCTCAGACTGTTATATGATTGATTTCAATTTCATACTGTTTTGAATTCTGCTCGATCGGCGCCGTTTAGTCAAAATTTCTGGACCGCTGTGTTATGCATGTCTCTGGTCAGATTTCCCAACATACGCTCGGATCTGTGTTACCTGAATGTATCTAGCCCGGATTTCAAGTTTTTGTGTTAGTTCAATGTGCTGATTTACTCGGATCTCGTAACTAAGTCACATGACGCTTTGTTTTGGAATTTTACAGCTTCCGAGCATTGGGATCAATCAGCAATTCATCACGTTTACAAATGTTACTATGGAGTCTGACAAGTACATATGTGTACGAGAGACTGCACCCCAGAACAGTGTTGTAATTATAGATATGAATATGCCTATGCAGCCTTTAAGGAGGCCTATAACTGCAGATTCTGCACTTATGAATCCAAACTCGAGGATCCTTGCCTTAAAAGGTATTTTACTGTTTCTGTTCCCTTCTATTACTAATATGTGCATCATGCTTATCGGTTACTACACCTAGGATAGTTTCCTTATGAATATTCCTATAGAACTATAACTGATAACTCCTACTTGGTTTTGTTAAGAACATACGCTATCCATTACGAATAAGATCCTTTTGATCTTTTTTTGCTCTCAACTTTAATTTATTTCTTTATATTGGTTAAAGACTTAAAGTCATAAACCACATTAAATGAGTCTGTGCCTGTTGTGTTGCGTCTCATGCCTAGTTCAGTTAAAACTAGAAAATCTGGTTTGTAGTGGATAATTCCTAGCATTGGCGAATACTTATTTTCTTCTTACTTTGTTGCTCCCTTTTTTCTTCAATTTTATATAGCTCAAGTGCCAGGAACTACCCAGGATCATCTACAGATATTCAACATTGAAGCAAAAGCAAAGTTGAAATCACATCAAATGCCTGAGCAGGTGAGTGTGGAAGCAAACATTTTGTAAACCGATTCTTTCATGCTGTACCATTCATTCAAACTCTGATTTTGTTGGTCTGAACTTTATTTTTGGATATTAACCACCCAAGTTTTATAGGTTGCTTTTTGGAAGTGGATTACACCAAAGATGTTGGGGCTGGTCACACAAACTTCCGTTTATCACTGGTCGATTGAAGGTTCTATATCTTGAACTTACTGCCATCTTCTTCTTATCATATATATTTTGTTTCTCATTTTGATCCGATATATCCAGGTGAGTCTGAGCCAGTTAAGATGTTTGATAGAACGGCCAATTTGGCAAGCAATCAAATTATAAACTATAAGTGCTCTCCCAATGAGAAGTGGTTGGTGTTGATTGGAATTGCTCCTGGCTCTGCTGAGGTATTACTTTACCACATGTTAGGTTGAATGAAGGCATCATGTGGCAGTCTCTTTGTGTATTCTTAACCGGATGTTGTTACTATTATCTTCTGTAGAGACCACAATTGGTAAAAGGGAATATGCAGCTTTTCTCTGTGGATCAACAGCGGAGCCAGGCCCTTGAAGCACATGCTGCGTCATTTGCTCAGTTTAAGGTAAAATATGTCGATCTTTTGAGTTTGTTCCATGGTCCGATCAAGAATTGTAGTATGACAAGTAGCATCATTGATGATAGGTCTCTGGTAACGAGAATCCTTCTATTCTTATATCCTTCGCAAGCAAGAGCTTCAACGCTGGGCAGATAACATCAAAGTTGCATGTCATCGAGCTTGGTGCCCAACCAGGTTAGCTTCCATAACTGCTCTATATTTTCATCTTTATTTAGCGTCACTGCTTACATTTTTAGTTGATTCATCTGATGTCTAAAGGGGTGCAACTTTTTCTTTTTTTTAGGAAAACCATCATTTACAAAGAAGCAGGCAGATCTCTTTTTCCCCCCAGATTTTGCTGATGATTTTCCTGTAGCCATGCAGGTTTGTAGTTGCATTAGAATTAACTTTGTAACTTTCTGGTGAAAATTTCATGACACAAACTTCTCTTTCTTTCAGGTCTCTCACAAATTTAACTTGATATATGTCATTACCAAGCTTGGCCTGTTGTTTGTATACGATCTAGAGACAGCTTCTGCTATCTACAGAAATCGGATAAGTCCAGACCCAATTTTCTTGACTTCTGAAGCTTCCTCAGTTGGGGGGTTCTATGCCATAAATAGACGAGGACAAGTTCTTTTGGCTACAGTAAATGAGGCTACCATAATACCTTTTATTACTGGTCAAGTATGTGCAACTTTTTCTCTCTCATTACAATCTATCCCTTGTTTCATGACATGCTAAGAACTCTATGATGTTGTATCACAGTTGAACAATCTGGAACTTGCTGTCAATCTGGCTAAAAGAGGAAACCTCCCTGGTGCAGAAAATCTGGTATGTGATGTTATCTTGGATCAGATGTGTGGATCTCTTCTCTTGCTGAAGTCATTATAGTTCACAAACGGCAGCTTGACAAAATAAAAGAGTCATTCGTTGATGTGAAGTTTCTCATATTCAGTTTTGATGTTGCAGGTTGTCCAGCGGTTCCAAGAGTTATTTGCGCAAACAAAGTACAAGGAGGCTGCTGAGCTTGCTGCTGAATCTCCTCAGGGGATTTTACGCACACCTGATACGGTGGCTAAATTCCAGGTATCTGTTCCATATTCAACCAGAATATCCTCTGTGAACATGTTATTGGTAAAACCAATCTGAAACTACAACATTGCATTAAAACAATTTTGCAGAGCGTTCCTGTACAAGCAGGGCAGACTCCTCCATTGTTACAGTATTTTGGGACCCTTTTGACCAGAGGAAAGCTCAATGCATATGAGTCTTTGGAACTATCTCGGCTTGTTGTTAACCAAAACAAGAAGAACCTCTTGGAAAATTGGTTGGCAGAGGATAAGTTGGAATGCAGTGAAGAACTTGGAGACCTTGTCAAGGTAATCTTAAAATTCCTTTATTCTTAAAAATGTCTCGTATGTCTACTTTAGTATGTCGTAACGATAATGTTTTCTGTTCCAGACTGTGGATAATGACCTTGCTCTGAAAATATACATCAAAGCTAGAGCTACTCCGAAAGTCGTAGCAGCTTTTGCAGAGAGAAGGGAGTTTGATAAAATACTGATTTATTCAAAGCAGGTAAAGAAAAAGTTCCTAAACTTTCCCCCTCCCGTTATGGCTACCGTAAAGTTCATTGTGCTCAAGATTGTTTCACATTGTGACTCTAGGTTGGGTACACACCTGATTACTTGTTTCTTCTACAAACCATACTCCGTACGGATCCTCAGGTTTGTGTGGTGCACTTTTGATACTTAAAACATATTGGATGGTTGCTGCATAAGTACAAGAAGAGTCATGAAAGATTAGTTTTGACCTGATGTTTATGAAGCAACTAATATAATGATCAATAAAATATCAAGAGCCTTTTAACTGCTAAATGCAGGGAGCAGTAAATTTTGCTCTAATGATGTCCCAAATGGAAGGAGGTTGTCCAGTTGACTACAATACTATCACTGATCTTTTCCTTCAGGTAGGTGAACATGCCTGATATACTTGTAGCTCATTACATTTTCTGCTTCTCTATACTGAAACTATGCATCCATGAGAGCTATCATGGGCTAACTTACTTGTGTTTTTTCAGAGGAATCTGATCCGTGAAGCGACTGCTTTCCTTCTGGATGTTCTGAAGCCAAATTTACCCGAACATGCTTTTCTGCAAACTAAGGTTGAAAAGAGTTCCCAGACCTCCTCTGTGCTTTCCCTATTCACCTTCTTTTCTCAGACCTTTTAGTCCACTGTCAACACAGGTTTTGGAGATCAATTTGGTAACCTTTCCTAATGTGGCCGATGCAATCTTAGCAAATGGGATGTTCAGCCACTATGACCGGCCTCGTATTGCTCAGCTTTGTGAAAAGGCTGGACTTTATATCCAGTCCTTGAAGGTTTTGCTCAATGACTACTTTTTTTCTCTTACCTAATAGATTTATTATCTTTTCTTCTCTAACTTCCTTTCCTTTTGCTGTGTGCAGCATTACTCAGAGTTACCTGATATTAAACGTGTAATTGTGAACACACATGCTATTGAGCCACAGGTAATACCTCTGAACTAAATTTAGATTGCTAACTTCTGGATGGCCGGTTGTTGAATATCTCTCTACTCAAAATTCAGGCTCTTGTTGAGTTTTTCGGTACTCTTTCTAGCGAGTGGGCTATGGAGTGCATGAAGGATCTTCTGTTGGTCAACTTGAGAGGCAACCTTCAGATAATTGTTCAGGTACGTGGTGTATTGTGATATGATATGAATTTTATTGCTTAAGTGACACTGACGTGTGTCCATATCATTGCAGGCTTGCAAGGAGTACTGTGAGCAACTTGGTGTTGATGCATGCATTAAACTCTTTGAGCAGTTCAAGTCATACGAAGGATTATACTTTTTCCTAGGTTCATATTTGAGCATGAGGTGATTAATCAAGAACTACTCTCATTCCTGTAGACCAGAACAAACCTTGTATTTGCATTCTGATGATATACAATGTTTTCCCTGTAACAGTGAGGATCCTGAGATTCACTTCAAGTACATTGAATCAGCTGCTAAGACGGGTCAAATAAAGGAGGTTGAGCGTGTGACTAGAGAGTCTAACTTTTATGATGCTGAAAAGACGAAGAACTTTTTGATGGAAGCTAAGCTTCCTGATGCCCGACCTTTGATAAATGTCTGCGATCGTTTTGGTTTTGTGCCCGATCTTACTCATTACCTCTACACAAACAACATGCTTCGTTACATTGAAGGCTACGTTCAGAAGGTATGGAGTTTCTTGGGACTGTTTTTAGTGTTGCCGGTATTTTTTAAAATGTTTATACGTGATTCCTTTTGAAGGTGAACCCTGGGAATGCTCCCTTAGTTGTGGGGCAGTTACTTGATGATGAATGCCCTGAAGATTTTATAAAAGGCCTCATTCTCTCTGTTCGTTCATTACTTCCTGTTGAACCCCTTGTTGAGGAATGTGAGAAGAGGTGTGAATCTTTTTAGCTTATCTTGGTTTCCGTTCATAAGTCTGCCATTTTGTTCTCTAATTTGCATTCGTCTTTTTCAGAAATCGACTCCGTCTCCTCACGCAGTTCTTAGAGCATCTTGTTAGCGAGGGAAGCCAAGATGTCCATGTCCATAATGCCTTGGGTAAAATTATCATCGACAGCAACAACAACCCTGAGCATTTCCTGACGACCAACCCTTACTACGACTCTAAGGTTGTGGGTAAGTACTGCGAGAAACGTGATCCTACCCTGGCTGTTGTGGCATACAGAAGAGGACAGTGTGATGAGGAACTCATCAATGTCACTAACAAGAACTCTTTGTTCAAGTTACAAGCCAGGTATTTGATTCTTGCTCACCAAACCTCTTACTTATGCCACTGTGGTTTTTCAGTAGACTACTTATGCACGGTTTTCCAACTGCAGGTACGTAGTGGAGAGAATGGATGGTGACCTCTGGGAGAAGGTTCTTACGGAAGAAAATGAATATAGAAGACAACTTATTGACCAAGTTGTGTCTACTGCTTTACCAGAAAGCAAGAGCCCCGAGCAAGTTTCTGCAGCTGTTAAAGCATTCATGACTGCTGATCTGCCGCATGAGCTTATTGAGCTTCTTGAAAAGATTGTGCTTCAAAATTCTGCCTTCAGTGGAAACTTCAATCTGCAAAATCTGCTTATACTGACAGCTATTAAGGCAGATCCGTCTAGAGTTATGGATTACATTAACAGGTTGGATAATTTTGATGGCCCAGCTGTTGGAGAAGTGGCGGTTGATGCCCAATTATATGAGGAAGCATTTGCTATTTTCAAGAAGTTTAACTTAAACGTTCAGGCTGTTAACGTATTGTTGGATAACGTCAGAAGCATTGAACGTGCTGTTGAGTTTGCTTTCCGGGTCGAAGATGATGCTGTTTGGAGCCAAGTCGCTAAGGCTCAACTCAGGGAAGGACTAGTCAGTGATGCTATCGAGTCCTTTATCCGAGCAGATGATGCCACTCATTTCCTGGAGGTCATCCGTACCTCTGAAGATACTGATGTCTATGATGACTTGGTCAGATACCTTCTGATGGTTAGACAGAAGGTGAAGGAACCCAAGGTGGATAGTGAGTTAATCTATGCTTATGCGAAGATTGAAAGATTGGGTGAGATTGAAGAATTCATTCTGATGCCCAACGTTGCTAACCTTCAAACTGTTGGTGACCGCTTGTACGACGAAGCTCTATATGAGGCTGCAAAAATAATCTATGCGTTCATCTCGAATTGGGCCAAGTTAGCTGTCACTCTTGTGAAGTTGCAACAGTTCCAAGGTGCTGTCGATGCTGCAAGGAAAGCAAACAGTGCCAAGACATGGAAGGAAGTCTGCTTTGCTTGTGTTGATGCAGAGGAATTCCGACTGGCGCAAATCTGTGGACTTAACGTTATCATACAGGTGGATAAATACCTGATCTAATCCTGAGAATTTTTTCTCGTAATAATTGGGTTTTATTTTGTCAAAATTATATGCCTTAATGTATATTTTTGTTCTTTAATAGGTGGATGACCTGGAAGAAGTCAGCGAGTACTACCAGAACAGAGGATGCTTCAATGAATTGATCTCACTTATGGAGAGTGGACTTGGTCTGGAACGTGCTCACATGGGGATTTTCACTGAGTTGGGTGTACTGTATGCCAGATATCGTTATGAGAAGCTTATGGAACACATCAAGTTGTTCTCGACTCGCCTCAATATCCCCAAGCTTATACGGGCTTGTGATGAACAACAGCACTGGCAGGAACTTACCTATCTTTACATTCAATATGATGAGTTTGATAATGCTGCAACCACTGTCATGAATCATTCTCCTGAAGCATGGGAACACATGCAATTCAAAGACATTGTCGCCAAGGTTGCGAATGTCGAGCTTTACTATAAGGCCGTCCACTTTTACTTGCAAGAGCACCCTGATATAATCAACGATCTTCTCAATGTACTTGCTCTACGGTTAGATCACACGCGTGTTGTTGATATTATGCGCAAGGTTAGAGGCTGATCCTTGATTTTATCTTTTTCCATTCAAACATCTAAGCAATGTCTTAACAACCAATTCCTGATGATCTTTTGTTTGTTTCTGATCTCAGGCTGGTCACTTGCGCCTTATCAAGCCATACATGGTTGCAGTTCAGAGCAACAACGTATCTGCTGTAAATGAAGCTCTGAATGAGATATATACAGAAGAAGAAGACTATGACAGACTGCGCGAGTCTATTGATTTACATGACAGTTTTGACCAGATAGGCCTCGCTCAGAAGGTAAGAGTTCAAATCCATCTGTCGAGTACGCATTTCCTTATATACTAATTAATCATCACGTGAATATGCGATACAGATTGAGAAACACGAGCTAGTTGAGATGAGACGTGTGGCTGCTTATATCTACAAGAAAGCTGGTAGATGGAAGCAATCGATTGCGTTGTCAAAGAAAGATAACATGTACAAGGACTGCATGGAAACTGCTTCACAATCCGGCGACCATGACCTTGCAGAACAACTTCTGGTCTACTTCATCGAACAGGTATGGATGGGGTTTCAAGCAGGATTACATTAAAAGCCATTTTTTTTATTTTCTTGTTTTTTTCCGTATACATTAACACGAAATCACGATTGGTCAAGATGATGAAAATAATAATGTGTGCTGATTTATGATACAGGGGAAGAAGGAATGCTTTGCTACATGTCTCTTTGTCTGTTATGACTTGATCCGACCAGACGTTGCTTTAGAACTCGCTTGGATCAACAATATGATCGACTTTGCCTTCCCGTATCTCCTCCAGGTGATTTGTCCTCCGAATCCCTCAAATGCGTTAGGAACCATATCAACACTTTGTATGATCAACTCTGTTTAATCCTGTCAATTTTATCTCTGCAGTTTATCAGAGAATACAGTGGCAAAGTGGATGAACTAATCAAGGACAAGATAGAGGCACAAAAAGAAGTGAAGGCCAAAGAGCAGGAAAACAAGGATGTCATGGCCCAACAGGTACTCTACTTACTCGGACATTCCTAATCCTCCCGAAAAAAAGCCTAGAAACAAATCGGAAAACACACACTGATGTCTCGTTTTGTTTCTCTGGTTTAAACAGAACATGTACGCACAATTATTGCCACTTGCTTTACCGGCACCACCGATGCCAGGAATGGGAGGTGGTGGGTATGGTCCTCCACCAATGGGAGGTGGTGAGTATGGTCCGGCACCAGGAATGCCAGGAATGCAAGGAATGCCTCCGATGCCACCATATGGGATGCCACCGATGGGCGGCTACTAATACTATGACCGTTGGGGAAAAATAAACTATCCATTCATGTAACCGAGAACTCTTAGTCGCACAATCTCCCATGGTGGTATTAGTATACATCCACTGCTGAACTGTGAACCGTGTTTCCTCGAAAAGTTTCCTTTTGATTTTATAGGTATTGTGTGGATAATAAATCTACTTTTTCCGTCTGTAATATTCTTTGTTGGGGTCTTTAGATGAGTCATTTTTGGTTGAAGACCATTTTATTATATTTCTTTGGAGGAGAGGTGATTCCTGAATAGTCTTGTCATTTTACTTGGAGCTTCTCTCGTATTAGTTCTTATATCCTTGAGCTTTCTTATTTTTGTTCACTTAATTTCGTCATCTCAAACCCTACTGGAGTTATGGAATTGGTGGTTGGTGGCTAAACTTATCACGTACGTCAACGAGAACTCGAGACAATGCAGATCAGACGCCAATGATTATTGTTAATGTATTTGCTTTTTATTCCAAAAATACGACTATTAATTCATTGCTATGGAAATGATAAGCAAGTACTTTCTTATTATTTGATATCATGTAAATATGTCTTAACAATAAAGTGGGTACACAATTACTGAATTACTTTATATTTTAAAGAGTGATTTTTATTTTGGGACACTTTCCCAAAATC
>OVAU01003220.1:0-11344 GCA_900406315.1 Biscutella laevigata subsp. laevigata
ACTACTTTGCCCACCCAAAAACTACTCCTCCATTCACACCCCTAAAGACAGAGCCAGCTCCGCCCCAAACATTTGATCCATCCATTTTCATTTTTATTTCCTTTTTTTTTTAATTATATTATTATCTTTTAATATTAATTTATTTCTTCCTTTTTATTTATCAATTTGTAATTCAATATAAGATAATAAATTTGGGTTCACCACTCGTTCTCCTTTTCTCTTTTTGTCACCTTTCTTCTCTCTTCCCCAATCTTTGGATGTTTCCAAAAACATATATTATAGTAAATATATAGCAATATGAAACTACCAATTTATATGCATATCAATAATTCGAAAATACATATCTAGTAAAATAGTTTTAATAACTAAATTAATTTAATAGGATATATATTCTTAGAAATATTCTTGTAACATATAATGTTTTGCTTTCCTCTGAAAATGACTTGCTTTCTATTTTTTCGTTGGATACTTTACATAAACTTTGAGACTTGTCAATAAAACTAGCTATGTAAATTACTTTCTCTTAACAATTTTTTGATGGCTTTAAATTGTTTGATTATTGTGTTGGTTCTAAGAAATGAACCTCTCTCCATTTTTTCTTCTTATTTATACTACTATTTTCTCAAGAAAGAAAGTGAACCATTGAAGTTGTATATGAAGACAAAAAACCTTTGTAATTCATGGAAGTCATGTGATTATTAGTTATGAAACACTTTAGTTTCTTTTTAATTATAATATTTACATAAATAAAAAGTGTGATAAAAATCATATTGCATCATGGCTAATTTTAGTGGCCTCTAAGAATCATACATTTTGAGCCATTAAAACTCAAACTAGACTTTTCCATTAACAACAAAAAGTTGGTACATAAGAAAAACAATTATTTCATGCTCCATTTATTCTCCCTAATTTTAAGAAGTATTACAATAGAAATATGAATTTTCAAAAATATCAGTATAAAAATTAGTAATTACATTCAAATACTTTTTTACCGTTTTTAAACTACTATATTTTATAATTTAATACTATTATGTAACTACTAATCATTTTGTCTAATTACAATTACTGCGTGATAGGGAGAAGGGTTGAGGAGCTGTTGCGTTATATTCTCCATTCCTCGACGCCCATCAACCTTTATTTTTTAATTAATTACACGTGCCAAAAATTGCTCAACTGCCTCGCGTTAAATCACTGTCAAACAAAGAGTTTTCACCATCGTGAATATCTAATAATTCTGTTTTATCATTTAGAAATTATTTTTTCCAAAAAAATTACCAAAAAAAATAAATAATATGTATTCACTAAAAGTTTTTGGTTTTAGATGTCGTAACTAAATTTTATGAACTAAATAATTAAATAACTGTTATTCATTTTTGTACAAATTTCAATAGATATACGATAAATTTAAATATTTTTAATACTTTTAAATAGTTAATAATAAATTTTAAACTAAAAATTTTTGGAGAATAATTATTACAATCTAAATACTAAATACATGCCTTTGAAATTGAAATCTTGTTGAAAAATAAAACCGTCTCTATAATTTTTAGTTGTATTATTATTTCTCAAATTATATTTTGTTTTTAGTTATTTTGATAATAAATTCCTAGTTTTTTAAAATATATCTTTATATTAATTTTTGACTCAATATAAGCATGGACATTTTTCATTTTAAAAATTCAAAAATTTAAACTAATTTCGCTAAAAACTATATCATAAAAATACAAAAAGTAAACATAAAATCGAGAATAAAACATTAAAATATATTTAATACCTAGAAATTTAATTTTGAACATTACAAATTTTTAACTAAGGTTCGAGTTCTACGAGTACCCGAAATATTTCGGGCTCTACGGTACCCGAAATTTTCGGGTTGGATCGGATTTGAGTTCGTTTTTCTGTTCTAAAATTTAGTATTCATTCAGGTTTTTCCTCGGATTCGGTTTGGGTTCGGGTTATTTTATTATATATAGAGAAGTCTTAGATAGATTATTTTTACTTTTAGTTATTTTATTGATTTTTTTAATTTTATTTGAATTGTTTCAGTTTTTTGTTTTTTAATTTTTTTTTCTTTTAATAATAAAATAAATAATTTTATTTCAAAATTATAATTTTATTTTAAAAATATAATTTTACATTCATAGTTTTGACTCACAACCCTCGTTCCCAGCTTTTACTCTCAGCTTCCAGCTCACAGCTCCCACTCCTAGCTGTTTACAGCTCCCAACTTCCACTCCACTCTACCAATCACGCTTTTAGGATACGATTCAAACCCACACGATTCCGAAGATGGAGGGAGTGGTAAGATTCAGTGGCGAAGGGAGGTAGTGGAGAGGGGTGCAACTGACCCATGTCAAAAAAAAATTTTGACACTATTGTCAAGCTATTTTAAAAATAAAATTAAAAATTCTATTAAATTGACCCACGTAATATCTGAAATTTTTTATTTTGATCCACGTGATATATATTTCTAGATCCGCCGTAAGATTTTAGCTCTCTCTTTCTCTCAATATATACTCCCTCTGTTCCTCAATATTTGATGTTTAAGGTTTTTTCACGTTGATTAATAAAACACAAAAACATCATTTAATTTATCTCTTTTTCAGAAAAACACCATTAACTTCACCTATTTTAACCAATTAAAAATCATACTGCATAATATTAATAGTTTTTAGCTTTAAATTTTTACATTGAAAATCGAAAACATCATTTAAATTGAAACAAAAATAAAATGCTTAAACCTCACTTATTGAGGAACGGATGTAGTATATTTATTAATTTATATAGTAATTATCTCCCCAATCAAACAACACTCATCAGAGTCATACATGTATCATTTTTTTCTTCAATATTTTATTTTTATATATAAATAATTTAAAAAAAAAAACAACTGTTATAACTTCTTTAACTTGGCTAGTTTCGCAATATAAATAGATGTATCAAGCCTCCAAAGATGAATACACAAAAAGAAACCAAAAGCTCTAAGACAAAACAGCCTTTTCTCCTTCGTTTGTAAATCCACCAAACTCATCTTCAAGATATGTCTCTTCCTGAAACCAAATCTCACATCCTTCTCGATGCTTGGGACTTCCAAAACCGCCCCGCCGATCGCTCTAAAACCGGTGGTTGGGCCAGTGCCGCCATGATTCTCTGTAAGTTCATTCACTCATACAAGTAGAGTTCTAGAGAGAAGACATCTATTTCATTGTATCTAACTTTGAAATATTGTCTGAAGGTATTGAGGCTGTAGAGAGGCTAACGACGTTAGGTATCGGCGTTAATCTAGTGACGTATTTGACTGGAACTATGCATTTAGGCAATGCAACGGCGGCTAACACCGTTACTAATTTCCTCGGAACTTCTTTCATGCTCTGTCTCCTCGGTGGTTTCATCGCCGATACTTTTCTCGGCAGGTTTGTTATATAATATAAACACATAATTTAACTAAAAATCATTCAATTTGTTTTGTATAAAAATGTTAATTAATTAAAACATCATATAATTTTTTTCTTATAGGTACTTAACAATTGCTATATTCGCCGCAATTCAAGCCACGGTAAGCACCATGAGAGTCACTTTCTTTTAATAGCCAAGAAAATCAAGAAACCAAATTTTGACTTATAGTCTAATAAAAAATCAAATTAGTAAACGGCATAAGTCTCTTTTTTTGTTATAAATTTACGAGAAATTAATATTAATTTTTATTAGCCATGTGATTTCGGGTCAAACGGTTGTTCGGTTTTTCCGGTTTCAGTTAATTCGGGTTTTTAATTTTCTTACCAACTTGAACCGATGAAATTTTGGTTTAGTTTGATTTTCGGTTGTTTCAGATAATTTCGTATATCTCGACTAATTTCGATTATTTTTGAGTAATTCGGTTCAAATATTTTAGTTACTTTTGGGGAAATTTGATTTATTTTTTAAATTTCGGTTTAATTTTACTTTATATATAAAACCTAATTTCGATTAACCAATTAATTCATCAAATCAAACTGAACTAACCAGACACAATTTTGTTGTGCTTCTGATCGGTTACCAATCAATAACCGAAATAGAAACAAAATAAAAAATTCATATTCCGTTTGGAAATTTCGGTTCGGTGGTTAATTGCACGCCTTGTTTATTATGATTATCAGGGTGTTACGATCTTGACTCTATCAACAATCATACCGGGACTTAGACCACCAAGATGCGACCCAACGACGTCGTCTCATTGCGTACAAGCAAGTGGAATCCAACTTACGGTTCTATACTTAGCTTTATACCTCACAGCCTTAGGAACCGGAGGTGTAAAAGCCAGCGTCTCCGGTTTCGGTTCAGACCAATTCGATGAAACCGAACCAAAAGAACAATCACAAATGTCATATTTCTTTAACCGTTTCTTCTTTTGTATCAACGTTGGCTCTCTTATGGCTGTGACGGTTCTTGTTTACATTCAAGACGATGTTGGACGCAAATGGGGTTATGGAATTTGCGCGTTTGCGATTGTGCTTGCACTCAGCGTTTTCTTGGCCGGTACGAACCGGTACCGGTTTAAGAAGTTGATTGGTAGTCCGATGACACAAGTTGCTACGGTTATTGTGGCGGCGTGGAGGAATAGGAAGCTTGAGTTGCCGTCGGATCCGTCGTATTTATACGACTTGGATGATGTTATTGCGGCGGAAGGAGCAATGAAGAGTAAACAAAAACTGCCACATACCCAACAATTCCGGTACGGTTCCTTTTGTCTAATTAAGTCATCAATTATATTCCAACAAATTTTTAAAAAAATCTTATTAAAAAAACCACAAGATTCCTAAAATTTACAGAATTTGTTTAGATTAAAATTTAAATTTCAAATAATTGAGGTATAGGTTGATTGATTGTGATGTTACAAATAGGCTTGAAAATGTGAAATTGTGGGTGAGAAATAACTCGAAAAGCTCGTGTTCTTTAGTTAAAGTCGGACCAAATAAAATTTTCATTATATGCCTACTTGGCATTAGAATCCAATTAAAACAGATATAATATTTTCCTTTGTCTCAAAAATAAATTATAATCATCATATTATTATTCGACCATACAATCTTATCTAATCCACGATATCGAATTCTACAACTAATTACAACATTTTTTTCGTTAATAGTCTCTATTTTGTCATACAAGATATATGTAAACCTAAATAGAAACACAAGAATCTATAGGAATCAAATAATTTTATTTTTAGAAAATATATTTAAAAAAAACTATTTACTTAACCTTTTTGGGTTGTTTACTTTACCATCTCTAGATATTTCAACTTCTCACCTTTTTTTCGGAAATAAAATAAATAAAGAGACAAGAAGTTATAGAGACAGTTGTTTTGTCTCGTAGTGGAACCTCCACTACTACTTTACACCTTCACTAGGCCAAACCCAAAAGTTAAGGTCAAGAAATAAGAACCCTACCTTCACTTGCAAGGCACGTGCTTTGCGTGCCCTTTGCTTCATTTGTCTTTGTCAAAAACCTTTTTCCCTAATTTCAACTTTTATTGTCGTACACTTGTACGACTATTAAGTAAAAGTTCCTTATGTTAAACTCTTTTTTGATGCCACAGTGCACTCGACAAGGCAGCAATAAAGGATCAAGAAGCAGGAGTAACACAAAACATGTTCAACAAATGGACACTTTCAACACTTACAGATGTAGAAGAAGTGAAACAAATCGTAAGAATGTTACCAATTTGGGCAACATGTATCCTCTTCTGGACAGTCCATGCTCAATTAACAACACTCTCCGTCGCACAATCCGAAACCTTAGACCGTCACATTGGAAGCTTCGAAATACCACCAGCTTCAATGGCTGTCTTCTACGTCGGTGGCCTTCTCTTAACCACCGCAATATACGACCGTGTTGCCATTCGTCTCTGCAAAAAGCTATTCAACTACCCACACGGTCTAAGACCACTACAACGAATCGGTCTAGGGCTTTTACTTGCTTCAATGGCTATGGCTGTAGCTGCTTTAGTAGAGATCAAACGTCTTAGAGCCGCAGAGTCACATGGACCAACAGTTAAAACACTTCCTTTAGGGTTTTACTTACTCATCCCTCAGTATCTTATCGTTGGTATCGGTGAAGCATTGATCTACACAGGACAGTTAGATTTCTTCTTGAGAGAATGTCCTAAAGGTATGAAAACAATGAGTACTGGTCTCTTGTTGAGCACGTTAGCGTTAGGGTTTTTCTTCAGCTCGGTTCTTGTGACGATTGTGGAGAAACTCACTGGAAAAAGTACTCCTTGGATTGCTGATGATCTCAACAAAGGTCGTCTTTACAATTTCTACTGGCTTGTGGCTGTTCTTGTTGCTTTGAACTTTCTTATCTTCCTTGTGTTCTCTAACTGGTATGTTTACAAGGAGAAGAGATTAGCTGAAGCTGGGATTGAGTTGGATGATGAACCGAGTATTCCCATGGGTCATTGATGATGATCATGATGATGATGTTGATATGTATGAATATGATTTTTGATTTTTTGTGGTATAGATTTTTGTTTTCCGAGTGGCTTAATAATGGACCAATCGATAAGTGGTAAAAGTCAATATTTTCCCACAAGGGTCTGTATAAAAAGCAGAAATTGTAAAATTTCCTAATATTTAACGCAATTAACTTCGTTATGAAAATTTCTTTTGATAATATACGAATCTATTTTATCTCGTGATGACATTACGAGTAAGTAACATTAAAAATTGTAAAGTTCATTTTTCTCAAGATAAAAAAATAAATAAATAAAACCTAATTTCTTATACAAGATTTTTACAATATAAATTTAGCTAACAATATAATAATAAATCAAGATTATTTTAATATCTAAAATAATTCTTAACATACATATAAATCAGTATAGAATTATACAAAAATTAAGAAATAATATGATCAATTAATATTATTTTTAATATAAAATACAGTATTCTAAAATTATTTAACATTTATATATTTACAGAAAAAAATTCATTAGTATTTACTCAATATCACATATTTAAAATCAAAATAAGAAAAAAAAAAATATCACAAAATTCAAAATCAAAAAAATTACCTTGCACAATCATGAGAGAACTACAAAATTTATAATTTTTAAAAGCAAAATATTTACCTCAAAATCATCTTAAGAAAAACATTTCCATTCAAGATCTAGATCTTCCCTTTGACATCGCATTAAGATAAATAAATCTCATTAATAATTGATGAATCTATCTGTGATATTTGGTTTGATCATGTCCGGAAAATGATTAACACATAAGTAATTTGTTCCAAAATTATAGAAGATGAGCTAAATTTAGGAAGGTTTAATCATTTAGCATTTCTCTAATATGTCTATGATTGATAAATTAACGAATCTTCTTTGCACGTTTCTTTGTCTAATCGTTGTCTCCTAACTCTTATCCAATTTTCAGATACAAATGTCTTTCTTAAGACTGCGACTTCGGTTTAAGTGAACCAAATCGCGTGGTTTAATTTTCGGTTAGTCTGATTTACGGAAAGTTTTCAAAACTGTCTAAAATTAATGTGTATTGGGACATATTAATTTTTTTACATTATATTAAAATTCAAATTATGTTTTAAAAATCAATTGCATGTAATATTTGCGACTAATCTTGAAGAAAAAGGTAAAAAAAAAAAAAAAAATCTTCAAAAGATTAAGGATGTATAATCATAATACTCCCTCCGTTCCTCAATACTTGATGTTTAAGGATTTTTCACGTTGATTAATAAAACACAAAAGCATCATTTAATTTATCTCTTTTTCATAAAAACACCATTAACTTTATCTATTTTAACCAATCAAAATTCATACTGCACAATATTAATGGTTTTTAGCTTTAAATTTTTGCATTGAAAATCGAAAACATCATTTAAAATGAAACAAAAATAAAAACCTAAAACCTCACTTATTGAGGAACGGAGGTAGTATATGATTTGCTTTAATGATTGTCGAAGAGCAATTATAGCTTTTGAGATCTGCAAACTAAATAAGACAAACACTAACAAGTAATCATGAACTTTTTTAGTCTCAACAACAATAGTTTAGTTTCATGTGTCTTTCTTTGACTTAGAAAAGACATTTAATTGCTTGATCACGAACTCAATTATTGTCGTGTTTTTTGAAAGATATTTTGAATAGTGTTAATTAACAAAACTAATCCAAGTTTCACAAAAAGAGCTTAGTGTTTGCCATGGATAGTAATGTAAAGAAAAATTAAGTAAAGGTACATGAATCGAATTTATGAGTTATCTAACTTGATATAAAATTATCTAGTCGAACAAAAAATCGGATAATTTTGATAAATTTACACAACCGACCCGAACTAAAATTTTAATGGTTCAGTTTGATAACCCTTTTCATGTACCCGAACTAAAATTTTAATGGTACACATTTCAGTTTAATCCTAACAAATTGGAAAAATTCCTAAAGTCTGGCAAGCATCTCTTGCAACTTAAGTAACAATAGAAACTGAACTAGTTTTATCCACTTATCAATAATCAATGTCATAAGCTAAAAGAAAAGAACCAAACATAAGCTGTTCAAAAAGATTACATAATGAAACAACTGTATGAAAGTCTCGAGTTCATTCGGTTTTTCGCCTTTTACCAACGTATCTCTGAGGCCTTGAACGTTTACTTCTCTGGTTTGCTCCAATTTGGACATCGTTAGTCTTTCCCTGCATCTTCTTATACTCTCTTGATCTCAAAACTGCTTCTAAGATGTTAATGTCTTCGCGGATCTCGTGTCTAGAGAGAGATGTTAAGCTGGGGAGTATCTCCTTTTGGAAGTTCTTCATTCTCCTCCCTCTTCTCAGCTTGAGTCCAATCTCTTTCTTGTTATCTCTTGTCATGTTGTTAAGCTCTTCTAGTGCCATTGATGACACACAGAAGTCTTCTTCAGTGTTGGTTTCGCTTATTCCTAATGTTTGTAGCTCATATGAATCGCAGGAACATGAGGGTTCTGCTTTACACATCTCAGGTATATCTGGAAAGTCTTGATCTTGAGATAAGCTGTTGGCTTTTGATTGCAAGTCTTGATTTTGATATGAAATCGCTGATATGTGGACTAATGATTCAGCTGCCATTTGAATCATTTCAGACAACTCTTCTTCTTCTTCTTCTTCTTCTTCGCTGAAATATCTCTTTTCTGGTAAGACTTCTGTAACAGGAAACTCAAGCCGGGTACGACAAGAAGGCTCTAACGCTCGAGGAGAAGAACTTCTTGACTCAATCCTCGAACTGTTTTCAATGGTGCAGCAAGAAGTATATGAAGCTGGAGATGCTGTTCCGTCGACATTTTTGCAGTTAGGAGAGCATAGTGGAGTAGGGCCATCATCAACTCCACTCTTCTCACAACTAGTCTCTCCCTCTTCCATGTAAGGAATGTTCAGATCTTGTAAGAAACAGTAATGAGGCTCTGAAACCAACTCATCAGCCGGGATTCTGTTGAGATCCAATAAACATTTCTCCTTATCGCTTGTTTTATCCCTTTCATCATCAACAAGAGATTGATCAATCACTTTCAGAATGTTTGAGCTAATTCTATCAGTCAAGAATGATGGCTTTGTTTCAGGAGTTCTGACAGTAACATGACTAACAGAATCCGTTTCCTCTGTAGTGGGAAGTTCTTCAAGATCAATAACAATTTTTGGATTTCTCTTGCCATTCCAATTTCTAGCTGATGCTTCTTTCACCTTATTAGCCTCGAGCCCCGAATGAAATCCCCAGGCTACAGTATTACCAGAAGCAAGTGTCTCATGAAAGTTATTGTAAGCATAGTGATCTGCAGGAAGCTGAAGATCAATATCTTTCATAAGAAGCTTAGGTGAGTTTATCCTTCTATATCCATCACCAGACTTGGAGCTCTCATTGTTCACCGAATACACCTGAAATCAAATCTTACAAATCTTTACCTCTCTCCCAAAACTTGGAATAAATGAGAATCTGAAACGAGTAAGCTACAATCTTTACCTCTCTACCAAATAGAGTGACCATATTGAGTGGATTCTGCTTAGAAGTCTCTTTATATGATACAACATGTTTCTGTGACAACACTTGTTCTTTGGACAAACCAAAGAAATACATTGCGCCTCAGTCTTTTATTCTGTGTCTCGTCCCTATCAAATGCCAAAACCGCAAATACAAATACAACTGAATTAAACGAGATGATCAATACCTAAAATGAAACCTTTAAAATGATCAACATGAACATTCTATAACAGAACTTCGTAAGAGAATGGCAACTAGAGCATACACAGAAGATTCAATGGAAACTCATGCTATAACTAAAATGATTAAATCCAGAAAAGGGTCAATGAAAGTAGAACAACATCAGAAACAAACAATTCCTGGTGATAGTAACTGAAGAGTCAAAATCAAAATCCTCTAAGAATCTCTGCTAAACCCTCCTAATGGTATGCATATTCACTAACCTATATTGATCAATCCACACAAAAAGAAAAACTTCTGATTAATTACAAATTGAAGTATTTGTCTGAGCATGCAAATACTTAAATGGGAGATTCCATAAAAGCTATACAAGATTTACATAGCAGTCAATATATAGATTTGTCCTTAAATCCGAATTCAACAGTGAGAAGCTATAAGAGGAAAAGGAAAAGCATCAACTTCATGAACGAACAAAGAACATAGTACTTATTCCAGTAATAAAATAAGAATCTTAAAAATAAAGAATTTACCCAGAAAAATAAAAAAAAGCTTGGAGGTTTCCAATGGTCAGATAGACGAACAGATCTGGGAGATAGAAGAAAATAATATATCTCAACGAGAAATGAGATCCATGCTCAGATTCCAATCGTTATTGTCTCCATCAATATTAGATAGAAATATAGATACACACATATAACGTGTATCTGTAATTATCACAGAAATTATAAAATATATAATCTGATCATGAGAGCCGAAAGAGAGAAAGAGATGAGACTCTCTCAAATCTCAGAGAGAGAGAGAGAAGACGTCTCAGTGGTTAGTGTTCAACATCACCTATCGTTTTCTGTGATTTATATTATTATTTAACTTTTTTTCAATTTTGGTTTTTTTCTTTTTTGACAAAGATTTTAGGGTTCCTCACTTTATTTTCCTTTTTTTTTTTTCTAATTATGATAGAATGACAAGTGACGATAATATAGAGAAGACAGGTTTTTATATAACAATAATTAAAAAACTTACAAAAATTCGAAATAAGAAAAAAATAGAGAATAATTAAAAAAAGAAAATTTTGCGTTGTGCGACACTTTTTATACTGGTATTTGCGTTCTAAGACACTTCTCATACTCTTTTCATTCTAAGACCACCTACATCGCGGGTCCTTACCCGGTTCCTTCAA
>OVAU01003221.1:0-10416 GCA_900406315.1 Biscutella laevigata subsp. laevigata
ATTCCATGAAAATTGAGAGATTTTGTAAAATGTAAGAACTCGTATTTTGAAAAATTATGTTGCTTTAGTGGATAATAAATTTAGAGATTTTATAAAATTTAGAATTTTGCATTTTGGACAATTATACAGATATTTTTCTAATAATCTAAAAATTGCGACATTTTATAAAATAGTTGAATTGTGTTTTTGAAAAATTATTTTGGTGGATTATAATCCAAGAAAATTGAAATAGTTTACAAAAACTAAGTTAATTAGTAGATAATAACCTTTAAATTTAAGAATATTAAAACACTTAATCTTATATATAATAAGAGGGGAGCTCTCCAACGACACATCAAAATATGTCATGAGATGCATAACATTTTAGTCTTCAGTCACATTATTAATATAATAAAAATGAATGGAAATGTTATCATTTAAAAAGAAATAAAATGTAACATATATTTAACTAATATTTGCATATAAAATGTAGTTTATTTATTTTAAATATGTAAACATAAATATGAATTACAGTTGAATTTATTATTTTGCATAAATAATATATTTTAATTTTAATTTTGAAAAGCATAAATAAAATAAAAAACAAGTTTACAAGTTTAAATAAAAAATATTTTGTATAATAAAATCGTACGGATTTTCTCCTAACAACTCATAGTTTTTTTCTTTTTCTTTTTTTCCTGCAGATTTTATACTGTTATGAATCCTCTCCTAACCAGTTAGGAGTTACATTACTAATATAAGAAGTACCAAAAAACAAATTCTAACGCTCTTTGCTAAATTACCGTTCTTCTTGTCTTGGCGCCCATATATGCTTCATTTATGGTCGAATCCTGGTCATGAATCTTGGCCATACCATCCCAATCCAGAGAATTCATCCATATATTTTCAAGAATCATCTATCCAACATACATATCTTTTGAATATAAACACACCATCTTGTTGTTTCTCCACGTTTTTTGTGTCTATCCATAAACATACCTCCTGACTGGCCAACCGCACAATCTCCTGCGAATCAGAATTTACATTTTTAAAAATCTTATAGTTCAACCATATACGNGTTAGTACAACCATATACGAGGATAATTCTGAATTTGAAAACGCGGAGGTATTTACCGTATTTTCACAAGTTTTTTTTCCTTTCTTAAAACGAAGTTTCAGGTTCCAAATGTTACCATATTTGAGTAAAAACCTAAAAGGAAGCTTACTTTTCTACTTACAAAATAAAACATCTTGTAGACCACTATCTAACTTCTCACTCGATAACAATTGTCGATCAAATTACATCTATAAAGCTAATATACAACAGTTAATGTCTCCCTGTAAATTCCCAAAATTTCTTCAACTTGGCATTCTCTTTTAGGAAAAAGAAAAAGAGACAAAAAATCAGCGGAACAGATCTTGGAATGACCACATTATGAATCTTGCAAAGACGTCAGACTCCAAGAACTCGATGTGAGCAGCACGTCCGATAAATGAGTTCAGGTTACGTCCATACAAGGTCATGTCGAAATTAACATCGCATCGCATGAACACCCTGTGCTGATGCGGAGGCGCTTCAGGGGCTGGTCCACGGATTTGGTCCATACAATTGTTCAGCATTTCCAAGAAGGCATTTCCTCTTTTAGAGCTGTCGAATGAAGCTGCTTGGCATGATTCTATTCTTGCCGAGTGATATGGTACATAACCATCCTGCAGTATACAATAATCACATTTTTTCTGAGGTTTTGTATTACATAGTCTGATCAATTTCTAGAAACCAATTCAGTTTAAGTATTCCAGTATAGCTTAGTTTAGACTTCGAGAGATAGCTATGATGATTTCATATCTCATTCACATTGAACTTTATTTAAACTGGGAAGTGTACCTGAGGAGATGAGAGGAGAATAATATTCTTGAAATTTTCCAATGTCTTTTGCTGAAACGAATTCAAACCGATTTTAGAAACGTACAAGCAAAAACAATGGTGAATCTGAAGACAAGTTGAGATCTTTTTCATTACCTTGCAGAGTTTGTAGAAGAAAGTATGTCGGAGATCAGGATCATCAGTGAGTGTAAGCTGATGAATAACCTGTGTACTCTTTAACTTCTTTAGAAGCCAAAGACCGGAATTAAACAAGGAGTTTGTGCTGTATAGATAACCCAAGTGTGGACCCGAAAGCGATAGATATGTATGTAGAAACTTCTTGTATGGTTCCATTAAGCTATCTGAACAAAACAACAAAAGAAACAATACAAAGTTGGCTTATAACACCAAAAGAAAACTAAAAGTCATTCAATATTCACCAGAATTTCTTAGATTATTACCGGCAATTGCTGTTCTGATGATGACATTACCAATGGAATGTCCAACAAAACTCAACTTGATGCTTTTCAAATGCCCGTGTCTCGCATATCTATCTTTTTTCCTCTTAAGGAAAGACACAACTTCTTGTGCGAGTCTCTGCCCCATTTCCCTGAAATCGCCATGTGTTCTATCCTCGTTTGCTTCGGACATGAGAAACTCTATCTTCGGATCTATCAGAAGCCACTGATTCCGGACAAGTCTCAAGTCCAAGTGATGCCCCTGTGATGACAAATATGAACAAAATTCTATCAAGTGAGTAAGGAAACAGATCGAAAAGAAAAGGAGATAACTAAGGAAATTGCTACTAGAGTTTCAGCGAATTTCCAAAAGATACTTGCCTGGAAACCATGAACAAAAACAACGATTTTTAGTTCACGGCTACTTTGCTGGGAGTTGGTAGCTTTTGTTTTCTCCATCTCATCATTATGCCCATTAAGCAAGTTAGAATCGAGCATATCCACATGTCTCAAGTACGAATTATCACTCAGAGTGCGTCTTGGTGCATTCAAGACACGTTCAATTATAACAATAGGAACCCGCATAGGATCTCCAAGTATGTGCATGTCTTGAATTGAACGGTTGTTAATCTAACGTCAACAATTGCATTGACACAATAAATCAGCAGCTTAAGAAGTCAAGAGAGAACTAAATAGAACAGAGGACAGAACAAACCCGCATCTGAGCAATACTTCGACGGTGAAGATCAGCACGGTTAGCTGCAAGTTGGGCAGGCTGCATCAGAGCAGAACTCGGATGAGACAATTGTGATTTCACAAAAGTTTAGTAAACAGAAACAGAACACTGAACTTACATCAGTCGACTTCAACACACTTGAAGCCCTTTTATGCGCACTGTGGCTTATGTTATTAGACATTCCACTATTTATAAAATGATGGGGCATTTCAACCTTAGAGTACACCATCCATATTGACCATTCAGCTCTCCGATCTTTAGTCCAGATATCACGAAGATATTCTAGTATTTTTGTGTTATTATCCCTAAAGAGAGCACATGAGATAAATGTCTAGAATATGGATGTTCAGATAGTCTTTCAGAAGACAACTAAAGAAACGATCTTGGCTTGTAAATTAAACCAAAACATTGAAGTCTAACAGAAATTACCGGTGAAATCCCAGAAATGTGTTCCAAAGATGATGCAGCTGGGTGCCCAGTAAGTGGAATAGACGAGATAGTTGATCCTTGGGTAATTCATGAAGCCATTCATCACTTGCTAAATCAAATGTGATATTAAATTTCTGTGTCAAAAAAACGAAGAAATCAGCAGAAGAAGATGAAACAAAATAATAGATAAAAAAACCAGTCAGCGTCAAAATAAAGAAAGGACCTCAAGACTGTTTTGTTCCTTGCCTTGTCCTGAACCGCCAGTTTCTGATTGAGATAAAGGGATATTGTTCATATTTGATACAAAGTCAGACAAGTCAATTGAGTGACCAACTCCCTTGCTAAGTCTTTGCATTTCCTCGAGTAAAATTTCACGAGCTTTAAGTAATGCTTTCACAAATGACACCAGTTTCTTGTCAGCAGAAGCAAGCAGACCAAGGGCCTAGTGAATTAAAAAGTTAGCAACCAATCAATAAGAAATCTTCAAATTTAGACAAAAGCAAAGGACTGACTACTGAATCGTAAGAATATACTTTCTTGAAAGTTTGAACACTGCTTCCACTGACACCTTTACTGGTATTTATGCCACTGCATCAAACACCTTCAGATATCAACTAAATACACAAATACAAACTTAAGCAGACAATATAGTAAATTAAGTCGAATCCAAACAATTTTTGACAAACCTTGATGGACTTGCAGGTCGTCTGTAAGCAGCAGATTTCAATACACTGATGTGGACACTCACATCAACAAGAACAGCATGAAGTGTATCAAAATGCACTGGACAGTATGAATGCAATCCTGTAAGAGCTTTAGGTGGAATACGGAACTCATGAAGTGCAGCATGAGAAGCATCTAAATGCTTCACTGATGTATTATCCATAGAGGGGGAATACATGAGCTCAAACTTTAATATAGCAGCAGATGTAGCTACACCCTGCATACCAATAGTCATTTCACAACATCATAAACACAATTCCCACGCTACTATATCCTTTTTACATCAAGATGAGAAACATAACTTCCGTTATTATCAGAATGCGTAGTAAGTAGAGACTGCTACCTCATATCTTTGTAGTGGAAGAGTGAATGAGATCATCATACACAGACGAATATCCTGTCTTGCGTATTTGATGCGGAAGGGCTGTGTTAAGAAGCTATTATCTTTATCATCTATCCTCCACACTCCATATGAATCATTAGAGCTGGAATCAAGAGCTGTAACAAAAATCAATCCTCAATATCCAACTATCCTTTCAATAATTTCTCTAATACTGAATTTGAATAGTAATTCAGGCAATGATATAGAACTACATGCTAGATCCTAGTTTTCTCCATCACACAGTCACATCAACAAAGTAATTAGACAGGGAAAAGAACTTCTTCACAAGAAAGCTATACAGTACCTTCATACTGAACGACTCGTGAAGGAATACCACGAGTAACGTCATCACCATCCTCCCATCTCATGGTGATTTTTATCTGATACCATCTGATGAGTTAAAAGAATTAGAAAATATCAAAAGTCGAAACTTCATTTTCAACAAAAGAAATATAACAAGTTTCCATACCCTTGCTGAAAAAGATCGAGGTTATGAAACCTGTGGATATAAATCGCAATTTCTTGAACCGTGTCAACCATCAGTACTGGCTTAACCCTAGCTATGTAAGGCTTTGCATCAAGCGTCTTTGCTTGCCTAGTTCTTTTACTCAATCCAATTAACCATCGAAGACGACGTAACATATGTGAACCCAAACGTGAGAAACAAAATTTACATCATTTTCTAAATCTTTAAATGTGTGCTTCAGAATAATATTATCCTGAAACTTAGTATTAATCCACTCTATCTCATGTATCCGTGAATCTGCCGAACTAAAATTCTCTACACAGCTAGATCACTGAATCTTCCTCTTTGGATGAATCACACGCCAACAGCTCCTGGAGGTAAAGTGATGGGGACATTTAGAAACATTATCAGTTTATCAACATAACATTTCAGATTAAGCAAAATAAGTACACAAACAACATCAATTTTTGGGGTCTGGGAGGTTTAAATCTCAATCTAAGCTAATGATTTCAAGAAACTGATCATATTAAAACACACAAACGTTGCGAAACATCTCTCTAAATATTGCTAAGAAAAACTCAGAAGGCAAAAAAATTAAAAAAACGAAAACTTTAACGAGACCCATCATTTGTGATAGTAATTTTGGCGATCGCTTCATGTTTAAGGATCATTACAACTACAAAACAAAGAAATGAAATACATCCACTTCAGAGCAGAACGTAACCTGTGTGTCTGAAATCGAGATCTGACTTTACACAGAAACGAAAAACCCAGATTTGCTAGGGCTTTAATTTCTTATTCAGCTTCTGGGGAAAAGAACAATGCGACAAACACTGAAGATAACAATGTGAAGAAGGGAAAAAAAAAAAAAAACAGAGGGAAAAAGGATCTGGGAAAGCTACAAATTATGGTACAGGAATAAAACTTTGTGGAGCAATTCGAGGATTTTAATTATTTAAAAATCAAAACTTTTAGTCGGATTTGATTAAATTTGTCGGGTGAATGTTCATACGAACACCATCTCGATCCAAGCTGTCTAGTTTTTCGATTCGTACGGTAAAGATCTGACCCGCCAAATCTCGGGTAACTTGACTCAGTTAGATTTGGGCTTTAATTACGTTAAATGGGCCACAAGTTTATGCCCAACTGTTTTGGGCCAATTGTAACATACCAAGTCCTTGATGTAGTCATAATAAGCTAATAATTATATATGTCCGTATTTGAGTATTTTAAACATAACTATTTAAGGGTTTCCATTCTCAAAACCGACTAGATTTTTACCCGCGTACGCAGCGGTATTTTTCTACTAATATTTATTTACATTAAATTTATGTGGTGATAATTTAAATAAGTGATATTTGTAGATAAAAATATTAAAATTTATTTTTGAAAGTTTAGTATTTTAATAAAACATATAATTTGGAATTATCTATATATAAACATAATGTTTAATCTTTTATTTAGGGTCTATAAAATATAAAGAGAAAAATTTTTGATTAAAATTTAACTGTTTTTAATAATTGTTTTAATTACTTTTTGAGTTTATAGTATTTATAATAGTTATCGATCTATTTGTTATAATTTTCCCTTTGGTGTAGTTTATATTTTTAGTGTTTAGTTTATATTTTTTAATATGCACATATTTACTTAATTATAAAATTCATTGTGCCATATGATTACATAATTAGTCAATGTGGAGTTTTTTCATAAATCAATTATTATATTGGACTATCTATCATTAAAACTATTATTTAGTTTAGAAAAGAAGATTATTTAGGAATGATGTTATTTAGAATTTATTCAAAATACAGACTATTATCATTAAATTTGAATATTTTTAAAATAGCGATCAATACTTTGATTAGTATCATTAAACTTAAAAATCACAATGTCATTAAAAGTCTAGGGAGATAAATCACTATTTTAAAATAATTTATTTGTAAAGTTATTTTTAAGTTCAACTAAAAATAACCTTAAATATCTGAAAATATTTTGCGATCCATCAATATATTGGACGAACTATCATTAAAAATATTCTTTGGTTTAGAAAAGAAGATTATTTAGGAAAGATGTTATTTAGGATTTATTCAAAATATTGATCATTATCATTAAATAGAATATTTTTAAAATATCTATCAATATTTTGGTTAGTATCATTAAATTGAATATTTTTATTTAATATCTTAGTTAATTGATTAAAGATATTTTAATTTATGTTATCCTAGTAAATAGTCTAATATGACTTATTTGTGGTAGATTTATTCTACTTTAATAGCATAGATATAATATGGAGTGAATTCAGAAAATAAAACATTATGTGATCTTTTGCCATTCCAGTTTTTCCAATTTCATTTAAGTCTTAAGAACACAACTCATAATTTTATTTTATTTTTTATTTGTAGAACTTATCATATAGTGTTTTCATCAGAGCCGGTTTTGAGATTCTAAAGGTCTCAAATACACAAAAAATTTAGGCTTATTTAGGTTTAATAAAAAAAAATCTAAAAAATAAGTCGAAAATTAGACTAAAAATTTGTTACTGNTATCAGAGCCGGTTTTGAGATTCTAAAGGTCTCAAATACACAAAAAATTTAGGCTTATTTAGATTTAATAAAAAAAATTCTAAAAAATAAGTCGAAAATTAGACTAAAAATTTGTTACTGAAAAAATGGATTACAAACTCAAGTTTGACTAGTTTGGGCTAAGGCCAATTCTGATTCTCATAAAATCAAACTCCAAACTCAAACTTTTTAACTATAATTGATATTTATAAATTACATGCCCGCGAGAAAAAAAAAACCATCTATATGCCCACATATGCCCACATAAGAAAAAAACATTTGACAAAAAAAATATATGTTCAAACCATCATTTGTCTCATAAGTTAAATAAATGGTTAAAACAGGAATAAAATACCTAAGTTCATTGCTAATTTCTATTTTTTCCATTACTATTTTGCAAATTACAATATAATGTATTGCTGTTAGGTGTTATCTGGTATCATTTATGGGAATAATATATAAATATATATATATATATAAATATATAATATGTATATAAAATAGTAGTGTAGCTTAATATTAGTTTGAAAATGTTATATCTACATTAAAAAATTCAACATATATAAATATATGTATATATAATTATTTCTAATAAACCAAAATTAAGATGTATATTCTATACTATCTACTACATAATATGTTTAAAATAAAATTTTATTTATCCCAAACTATTCTCAGAAATCTCATTCTCATTCTGTTGTGATCACATCTTCAATATGAAATTCTTCTGGACCATGATGGATACAAAGTCAAATTTTTTGTCTATCTTAAAAATGATGAAAAGACGTATTGAACTTGGTGTATGTTTCTTACATTTGTTTATCTTGGTTTGATACTAAAGTATATGTCCAAAAATTCTGTTTTATCCTAATAAGGTATCTACAAAATCGATGTGTAAGTAGTATATAAATTGTATATGGACAATTATAGACAAACGCATAAAATCGAAGAACAATGTTCTAGAAAGAGACACATCTTCTTCTTCTTTTCTAAAGCTAAATGGAGAAGATCGTTAGCATCACGAGTGGCATCTTCATCTATTTCTCAGTTCTTGTTTAGCGATATAAAGTCTTAAAAATTCCTTTCAATCGCAGAATCTAATCGTCCATTAGGATGCTTTTTTCATTTTATTAATGTAGTAGATAATTCAGCCCCATAATTGAAGTATATATCTAGAAGAATATTAATGTTTGCATTCATGTGAAGAGCCATTCATTATGGTGTATATCAAACCTTTAATTATAACTTAAATTTTTAAAAATAGTTTCCAAAAATCCTACATGTAATGGATTTATTTTTGAAAAAATGTTGAACTAATTATAACATGTTCTGATTTCCAAAAATAGTTTCTAGGAAGAAGATTGTTTTGTCAAAGATTGTTCAATTTATAACATGTTCTGATTTATGGTCTAAGGAAACTACGGTCCTACTAATTTCGATCCAAATAATCTGAAATTTAGTAATTAAGAAAAAAATCATAACTAAGGTATTTTTGACATTCTTTTTGGGAGACATGGAAATAAATTCAGAAGATTTTCCGAAACTGAAATCTTCCAAAATGTGATTAGGTTTGGGCAGTGAAAAAATTGACTCCTATATGTAATTGGATTTCAAAGAATTGGCCAAACCTGGTGGATGTCTACAATAATTTTGTAGATCATAATCATATTTTTTGAGTATTCGATATATCAATACGGGCATCCACTAGAAGTTTAGAAACTTTGTATATATAGATATCCGTAATATAGTATATATAATATTTTTTCATGGTTGTATATGGATGACCATATATTTATATGTATAACACACTATGTTGCATGTCTTTAATTTTATGAATTATACTAAATGAATATCAAATGATTAAGCAAAACCTATTTTTAATAAGGTCTGAAAATCATTATCATGAAAACGAAAGATGGAAAATATTGAAAAAGAGTATAATTCAGAATTGTTTTACCAACTAATGCTCAATGAATCATTTTTTTAAAGGTTTTTCTCCTTTTTCCCTTCCGGATTTGACTTTTACTATCGAGATATTTTAGAGGATTGCTTTACACCAATATATAGATNAGGTTTTTCTCCTTTTTCCCTTCCGGATTTGACTTTTACTAGTCATCGAGATATTTTAGAGGATTGCTTTACACCAATATATAGATATTAGTAGGAATAGCTCCTGACTTTGAAGGATATTAGGATCTTGGTCTGTACTACTCCAAATTAAAAAAAAAAAAGATTGTTTGATTGAACCAATAGATATATTTCCAAAAAAGGTAAAGTCTTGAAACTGAAATTTCTGGAAATAGGATTGTTCAACCAAAGATTGTTCAAATTTATAATATGTTATGATTTTCGATATGACGAGACTACAGTCTGAATCTAAATGACTCAAACTTTTTGATTATTAAAAAAAAAAACACAATCCAATAGTGCAATAACGAACTCTAAAAATAGTCTTATGGCCAATATTACCCTGAAAATTGGGCAGTGGTCTTTACAAATTTTGGTTCATCATTTTGGGATGGATGTTCATGTTTGTCATTTTTTGTTATTTTATTATAACATCGAGCCAAATTACAAACCAAATGTAAAGGCCGAACAGAATACAGGATTCATATTCGGTAGAAAACAAAGTTTTAAAATAAAAAAAATAAAAAGACAAACTCATTTAAAAACCAATATATAAATTATTAGATTGGTTGCGTTTATCTTTTCAACCTCTTGCTTAGCGTTCGTCGTTCCAAAATTATCTTTGTAATTTCTTTGAAACTTTTATTGTATGGGTTTCATATGTATGTAATGTCTTGCTCATTGTAATGGT
>OVAU01003223.1:0-11342 GCA_900406315.1 Biscutella laevigata subsp. laevigata
AGTTTTTTAATATGTTCTTAATATTTATGTTTTTATCTTATATTGTGTTTAATATTATTAATGTTTAATTATTTTATTAATAATGTTTAATTATTTTAATTTTTTTTTCCTAAGATACTCATTTTGTGATACAATTATTAGATCATATTTTTAATTACAATTGCCAAAAGTATCTTAACTTAATAATATTAATATTTTTGAGAGGTGCTCTAAGATATTTAAAGAAAAAAACAAAAAAGGGATATATATATATATAAGCTTACTGTCAAATAACGATAACCACTCCTTTGATCAACGAAGATCCTCTCTTCTTCAAACCTCATCCACCCAAACACCAAATGTCTTCTAATCCTTCTCTTATCTCTCTCCTTGTGATTCCTTTTTATATTCCCTTGAAATTTTCCCCCATTTTCAGTTCTTTTTCTCCGCAATGGCTACCACTTTGAATGCTGCTGTTTTTCTCACTTCTTCAAAATCTTCTTCTCTTCCAGCTACTAGCTGTGCCATTGCTCCTGAAAGAATCAGGTTTTCTAAGGTATTGTTTTAGCTTCTCTTAATTTGGACAACGTTCAAGACAGGAAAATATGTGTGGTCGAGATTCTAGTGATAACTTGTTTCCACTGCTCTTTTGGGTCTTATAACTTGTTCAGTAAAGTTTGCAACTTGGATAAATGTGCTTTTGGGCTTGACTTAGAAATCTAGAGAATGGATAGCACTAGGAAAATTAACCGGCGATTCTCAATTATCTCCATAAACTAGCTACTTTTGGAAGATCAATGTACTAGATTAGGTCTCTAGTTTGCTGTTTAGTAAAGTTTGGAACTTTGAGTAAATAGCTTTTAGTTTCTTACTTGACTCTACTTTCTGAAATATGCCCCAAAATCTCAACTTTTAGAAGAGCAATTCACTGAATTTCGTCTGGTATTTGAAGGGATCTTGATTAGGTTTTTTCTGTTTTTGTTGTTGTGTTCTAAAGAGAGCTTTTTACTACAAAAGCAACAATGTAGTTACAGATAAAAGAGTGGTTTCCATAAGAGCTGAAGTCACAACAGATACTCCTGTAAAGAAAGTAGAGAAAGTGTCTAAGAAGAACGAGGAAGGTGTGATCACTAACAAGTACAAACCAAAGGAGCCTTACACCGGAAAAGTTCTTCTAAACACCAAAATCACAGCAGATGATGCTCCTGGAGAGACCTGGCACATGGTTTTCAGCCATCAAGGTTGAGATTACTTGATTCTTCTTACTTTATAGTTCTATGATTCTTCTTTTGAAGTTGAAATGACATTATTGTGTGTATGGTAGGAGAAATACCATACAGAGAAGGGCAATCCGTTGGTGTGATTGCAGATGGAATTGACAAGAATGGAAAGCCACACAAGGTCAGACTTTACTCGATTGCAAGCAGCGCTCTTGGAGATCTCGGAAACTCTGAAACCGTAACTTATCATTCCTTTAACAATTTCATGAAAGAATGCAGTTTCTTTTGTCTGGTTAAGTAAATGTACAAGTTGTTGCAGGTTTCTTTGTGCGTGAAAAGACTTGTCTATACTAATGACCAAGGAGAGATTGTTAAAGGAGTTTGCTCAAATTTCTTGTGTAAGTACCATGCAAAAAGGCATGTTTTTGTTTAAAGTTCTTCATATGTTTTTGTGATTTTCGGATTTCTATTCCTTTTCTTCTTAGGTGACTTGAAACCCGGAAGTGATGTTAAGCTCACTGGTCCTGTAGGAAAAGAAATGCTTATGCCAAAGGACCCAAACGCCACTATCATTATGGTCTCTCCCCTTCTCAAATATCTCGACTTGCTAATGATCAAACCTCTATAGGTTATGTTGCTTTAAAATATCATTAATCACCGATTGAATTGTTCTTCTTGATGACCACCACAGCTTGCCACAGGGACAGGAATCGCTCCTTTCCGGTCTTTCTTATGGAAGATGTTCTTTGAGAAACACGACGACTATAAGGTGAGTGAAAGCTTTGGTCGCTAAGCTATTTGTTTTTGATATATCAAAAACTAACATCTTAGTAATCTTTATGATGCAGTTCAATGGCTTAGCTTGGCTCTTCTTGGGCGTACCAACCACTAGCTCCCTGCTTTACCAAGAGGCATAAACACACACATTCTTCATCTTTTTCTTCTAATTTCTCATCCCGGTTCAAAAGAAATCAAACCCCTTTTTATGTTGTAAATCAGGAGTTTGATAAGATGAAAGCAAAGGCTCCAGAGAATCTTAGGGTTGATTACGCGATAAGCAGAGAACAGGCAAACGATAAAGGAGAGAAGATGTATATTCAAACCAGAATGGCGGAATACGCAACTGAACTATGGGAGTTGTTGAAGAAGGACAACACTTTTGTCTACATGTGTGGGCTTAAGGGCATGGAGAAAGGAATTGATGACATTATGGTCCCGTTGGCTGCCAATGAAGGTATAAATAGCAAACTAATAGCACCTTAAGTCTTGAAACATTGGATTTCATAGATGGAAAATTAAACACTTTCATGATTTTTCTTTTGTAGGTATTGACTGGTTTGATTATAAGAAGCAGTTGAAGAAGGCAGAGCAATGGAACGTTGAAGTCTACTGATCAAGAGAGCCTTTTAACATTCGGTAGCAAGTATAGTGTAATTTTCGCATTCAAATTACTTTTGTCTGAAACTTGTTGTCATCCATTTATGCCACTATGTTGTCATAAGTTGAATGGTAGTAAAACTTGTTTTCAAATGGTAGATAACCAAAACTCTTACAAACAGATGATTAACTCATGAATCTGTTTAAAGAATAGGTTTCTTAAGACACTTGAATACTCGAGTAGTTCATTTTGGTTTAGACTAATGAAAACATTTGCGTTAAACCTTCAAGGCCACGAAATATCATGAGAAATGGAAAAGATTCTCTATTGAAGATATTTTCAATGTGTGTCAATAGTATGGTTGAGATTTTTTAATTTGGAGCCGACAATAGAAAAAGAGTTATGCTCTCTCTCTCTCTCTCTCTCTCTCTCTCTCTCTCCTATCTCTTTTGTGTCAGAGTCAGAACGGCTAAATCGTATATCCACTCAAAAGCGGACACGTCACAAGACTTACCGTAAGCTGATAACATACTTCAACACTTGATTATTGCTGATAAAAAGATCGTCAACAGAATCTCCTTCCTCTTTGAAACAACTCACTCTGTTTTATAATCTCTGTTTCGGTTACAGAAGAAGAAGAAACAGAGCGTTCACATTTATCTTCAACTCAATCATGGCATTGTTATTTTTCCTCTTCTTATTGAATCTGTTCTTCTCTGGTAAGAATCTCTTCTAATTTGTTTTTAATTCTCACAGATTGATGACTGCATTATGATTTTAAGATTCTGAATTTTTCCTATCTCAGGAGTTATGTCGAGGAGCTTCACAATAGAGAACAAATGCGAATATACAGTCTGGCCGGGAATTCTATCTAACGCCGGAGTTTCTCCATTATCAACCACTGGCTTCGTCCTCCAGAAAGGCGAGACGCGTACAGTCGACGCGCCTTCTTCATGGGGCGGTCGTTTCTGGGGCAGGACACTCTGCTCCACTGGTTCCGATGGAAAATTCTCCTGCGCCACCGGAGATTGTGGCTCCGGAAAACTCGAATGCGCCGGCACTGGTGCTGCTCCTCCGGCGACTCTAGCAGAGTTCACTCTCGACGGCTCCGGTGGACTCGATTTCTACGACGTGAGCCTCGTCGACGGCTACAATGTCCAGATGCTGGTGGTTCCTCAAGGAGGCTCTGGCCAGAATTGCAGCAGCACAGGCTGCGTCGTCGATTTGAATGACGCCTGTCCGTCAGAGCTGAGGGTGAATAGTGTCGATGGAGGCAGTAGCGCGAAACAGGTGGTGGCTATGGCTTGTAAAAGCGCGTGCGAAGCGTTTGGGCAACCTCAGTATTGCTGCAGCGGCGCGTTTGGGTCGCCTGATACGTGTAAGCCATCTTCGTACTCTCGGATCTTCAAGAGCGCGTGTCCACGCGCCTATAGCTACGCGTATGATGATAAGTCGAGTACTTTCACTTGCGCTAAAACTCCCAACTACGTCATCACTTTTTGTCCATCTCCCAACACCAGGTAAAATTCCTTAAATACCCTTCTTCAAAATTTTCACTACTATCGAATACCAGAGAGACACATAGAGACATCAGTAATTTTATTCCTTCTCGTTTGCAGCCTAAAATCATCCGAGGAACAGAGCATAGAGACGATGACGCAGACCAGTCAAACCTCCGGTAGTACGACGACGTCGATGGTCTACGAAGGTGCTTTGGACGAAAACAGTGGTTCAACATCTACGTGTCACGCCGTACCACATGCAATCGTAGTCTATCTCTCGCTTGCATTATGTAGTCTAAGGTGGTTCTTTTGAGCAGACTTCTATGTCTTACTGTCTGCGCATAAACAATAACGTTTGGGCCTTTCCTCGTTAGCGTGACATCAATTATGTAGATTTGTAAACTGAGAAGCTAGATCATGCATTTTTTTATATGTTTATTTGAGTTATTATAATGTTTTCCTTTTAAATCAGTAAAAAAAAAAAAAATGTCAGAAGTGGGATTTGAACCCACGCCCTCTCTCGAAGACCAGAACTTGAGTCTGGCGCCTTAGACCACTCGGCCATCCTGACTTTGTTGATTATTTCTTTCTAGGTTTAAATAAGTCAATTCAATAACCTTACAAATCAAAAATAGCCAAACGAATGTTATAACATAATTATATATCAGGATTAGTTATGATTTGATGTAGTTATTTGTCGCTATATATGAAAAGAGATTAGGCACATTGAAGCACAAAACCAAGATGTATATGGTAGGACTTAGGAAGGGATCGGGTAGGGACTGATTTGACAAATTTTGACACGTGAATGTGCCTTGAATTGAGGCATCAAATGTAACCTTTAAAATATCTCTGACCACAAACATCATCTACCACAATTATTTTTTCCTTGCTTTTTGTGTTTGTAATTCTTCTTCTATTCTTTGAATCTTATGGCGTTATCCGACGCATTGCTCGCCAAGCTCCCCACGTTCTACGTCGCTGTCATTTTCATCATCAAGGCGTATGGTTTAATCTCCGACCGTAACTTCGGTGCCGCAGTTCTGGTTATCGCGTCTATAGCAGTTGTCGCCGCTACGCTGGTTCTGGCGCTTTCTTGGGACGTTTCAAGAAGAGCGGCAGAAGCAATCTCCCGGTACAACCGCCGTCACGGCGAGAATCTCAGTCACCGTCAACATAACAATGGTGGTAGTTGTCAAGGAGGGATTTGCTGGCACGGTTTAGCGGTTCGTTCACCGGCTTCAAAGGTTCGGTTTAGGCTCCCACAACATATACCCTTGGATGCTTTCTGAGTCCATATAGTGTATCTAAAATTCTCCCTCTTTTGGGGAAAGTGTTCGTAATCCAAGTAGTGAGCAAACAAACTGTTACGATCAAAGCTAAATTCACATAAGCGTTATTGTGTAATTGTAAAAGTGGTTAAGAAATAAATAGAAAGATGTTTCGGTGTCCAATGTTTCATCTGGCGACTCAAGAAAAGCTTGGACTAGGATTTGATGTTTCTGCAATAATATGTTGGATTACAATTTAAGTACATATACGACTAGTTTTTAATTTTTGTACAATAATATGTTGATGCAAGTTTGTTTGATAAAATGTTAGAGATGAAGATTGTTTGTGAGGAGACGGAGTAGATTGACACTCCCTTGGCTTCTCAGTTGTGTCACTGTTGTCTTCTTTCCTCCTCTGGTCCCCTACACGTGAATTTGACAACTTAATCATTCACACGAGCTAAATCTGTAAACTTTTTACCAACATTGTCAAAGAGTTGTTCTTTGTGTATGGTTTGGTCATGCGTGTGTGTACCTTTAGCTCGGCGACATCATCCTCGATCTCTAATGTGTTAATTTCTCTTGTTAATAACACAGATGAAGCAGGTTGGAGTCTCCTGTTACAGGAAGAAAGGTTTTCTAGTTAAGTAATCCCGAAAAGAAGAGACAGAGAAAGGAGAATAAAAGATTGGCAAAAAGAACAACCTTTTTGGTTTCTGTCTGTTCCTCTGTTTCTTAGTTGATGCAGGGTCAGCTTCACAGGCAGGGGTTTCAATTTCAAGATCTTGAGTTGTTTCTGCAGTCTTTTGAACATGTGCGTTGGCGATTGCAACCTAGAGACGAGAAAGAAGTTTGTTTTGATATAGCATTTTTGGAGCATTGTAAAATTTCATTTGTGTGCCATAAGGTGAAGCTGTCAAGATTTGTTGTGGAACAAGAAAGTCAGAATGGACAAACCTGTTGTTTTTCAATCTGGTTATCTTTTATGTCCAAATCATTCATTTCATCAGTTAGCGATCTGGATGATGCAGGCAACAGTCTTCTGTTTCTAGAACAGGAACAAAGAGAATTTAGAGGGAGAGAGAGAGGCTCCTACAATTTCAATAGAGAAAAAGATCAGAAATCAATATAGACCTTTTTTGTTTCTCTGAATCTGGAAATCTGCGTGCTATTGCAGATCTCGATTGAACATTTGACAGCCTGTTACTGATGCAATCTTGACTAAGTCTAACTCGTTCTGGAGACGGTGTTGGATCATCTTGATTCTGGACCACCTAGAGGATAATCAGATTTGAGTTCATAAGATTTTGGAGTTGTCGTACCTCATGGATTGGCCTTATGAATGAAAACGTTTCATATACCTGATCTCTTGGAAAGTCAGTAACTTCAGCTTTAACATGGTCAGACCTGGTAGCAGTTCCCACATTTTCTTCGGAGTTGACTGTCTGCTGGTCAGTACAAACACACAACAATTCACATGATTTCGTGAACAGGTTTCTGAATTACACAAACAAGGTATTAACTTGAACTAGCCTTACACTTGGCTCCACATCATTCTCAGAAGACAAGTGACACCGAACAAGTTCAGCATCTTTTACCTTAAAACACAAATGAAAAGGTTGATGATATCAAATAAAAACAGAAATATACGCCAGCTTCTATGTTTGCCTTGAAAGCACATGCCTCAAAACGTGCAGATACTTTCAAGACAAAAAATAGTAAACAGAAATATACAAATAGCAGCCGGACACTACATTTTTGCTAGGCGCAGGAGACACGCTGGATTCTTCTACGCCAGCTTCTATGTTTGCCTTGAAAGCGTTGTGAGAATCAACATCGACATTTTTCTGAATTTTTTTTTAATAGGAATAAATATCTTTGTCATGTATGAGAAAGTGAATTATCAAGAAGAAAATCCTGTCCAAACATATTACCACATTATTCAACTCGAGTTGGTCTTCTTCATGTACAGGGGCTTCTACCTCAGGTATGCATGGCTCTGCCAGATTTTGCTTGGAACATAGGCAAGAGAACTTGAGACTAGTTAACTCTGTCTCCAATCCAAGCGATCTTAGCTGTTCTTTTCGAAGACTGTCCTTGAGACCACAAATCTCACCTTCCGCAACCTGAGATAGTACAAAATAGAATAGTATATATACTTTTCACAGCTTCAAGGAAAGAAGCTCAGTCACAAACTGTTAAGTTCAGTGTAAACAGAGGCAAATGAAAGGTAAAGTCCGGATATTACTTTTAATTTCTCGTTGTACTGCTTCAAGACATTCCATACGACTTTAGAAAAATTCCGCATGATGATGTGCTCCCGCTCGCTTTTATCCTGGGCAACATGTTCCACACACGGAGATGATTTCTCTGTTGAATCAGCTTTCTTACCCTGCAAATTCACTGGTGAAAAATCATATGAGACATTTGCTTTCTGACTGTTTACTGGTCTTTTCTCCTATCTGTCATCTCCTGGTTTCTCAGGGAAGATAATATATCACAGAGAGAGTCACCAACTAACATTCTGCAGAGTTTTTTATTCATTTTTGGTTGACGAAGAAGCTAAGTGTAAGAAAGAGACTAAACTCCGTGCAGTTATACCTTCCTGAGAAATTTGGTTTCTCTCTACATGAGAAGACTCTTCAATCTAGAGATGACAAAAGCAACATTTTTTAGTAAATTGCATATGCACAATAACCTTTTGAGTTTGGCAGATAGCACAATAAAAATGCGTAGAGAAGCCAAAATTACTTGGGAAGTCTTGGGAGCACTAAGTTTAATTTTCTTGTTTCTTTCAACTCTTGAGAATGTCTTGAGATGCCTCTTGTTGCAAGGTTCCTCGGTGTTATCAAATCTAAATAAAACAACAAATGAAAAGGCATTCGCACTTGCGAGAACAGTAGAATCAAATCTTTGAGTTCATAATAAAAACATTACTTGATTTTCATATAAGGTGATGCTTGTTTAAGAAGGTAGGAGGTATCAAGATAATCCTCTTCGCCTGCTTTGACAGTTAAGATCTGTAAAATAGATAGAAGAGGAGAAGATTATTTTCAAGATTCGAAAATTAATTCTTGTTTAATAACTCAAGAAGAGATCCAGAAATCTGTTGCGCATACCAAAGCCATCCTCTTTTTTCCCTCCAGATAATCTCGCAAGTACTTCGTTAACTACATAAAGCAAAAATCACATTAGCATATAGAACGAGGTTAAACTTCGTTAATAACTCCTAATTCATTTAAATTCGGTCAATGAGATAATATTAAGGGCATTTCCAAGGTAGGTGCTACCAAAGAGTTTTGATGATGTTTTTGCAATCCCTTCTTGCGGTTCTTCTGATACTCCAACAGCGACTGCCGAGACACCGTGTGTTAGTAGTAAGTTGCAGGCATAAAAAGGGTAAAGATAAAAGAAGGTCATCTCCAGGGAGTCCAAAAACAATGCCCTTACCCGCAAACATTGACCGAAAACCATGGATGTATTATTGATGAAATTACTCTCAACCAACCTTTCTCCCTGCAAAACGATTTAAGTGCACAAACAGGCAGCAAATTAGATTTTACAGATGAATATTTCATTGTTAACCAGACTTATTTTGATGCAAAGACAAGAACTGGACAACATCTTACAGTCACCTACACTCCGTAATCAAGCTAGGAATCTTTTCTCCAAACTATTACACTAAATCAATATATCTAAGGCAAATACTGCCAAACATGACATATCTGAATATCAAATCTCTGAGTAGTCGATGTACAAAGTGTAAACAAAATAGATAATAACCTGATTTCCAGTTCTTTTCTCTCTTTCTGCTCCCGCCAGGTCCACTATCGTCAGCATAGCATCACTAAGCTGCATTTTTGTTTCGTTGGAAGAGCCATTGCTTACTGCTCGTATGTTAATGATGCATTGTGATCGACTGCAAATATTTCCAAAATTAAACTAGAACATGAAGACTTATATAGTTAAACATGATTGAGAAGGGCTATAATTGGATTATTTTCCATGTGAAAAGGCTTCTAATCCTGACTTATCAATACAAAGAGCGGAAGGGCTGTCAAAGGTTAAAAATCAAGTTAGAGCAGAATTTTGGCTGCCAGTACCTAGATTGGCTGTTTGAATTAGTTGTAGCTGTTGCACGTTTCAGCATTGCCTGTCCAATTAAAGACTCTGCTTCCTCCAAATTATGGATTGGGACCTACTTAACACGGATAGTTGAGTATATATGGTGAGTTACTATATTCATTTATCATTATTAAAGCAACTAAATGTTAATGTCACCTAAAAAATACGACACAAGAAAATAAAATTATGAACCTCTTTCAAACCCCTGATGGTTGATTGCTGCACAGACAATTCAGAGCTTTCGCCACCAAGTAAATCATAAGCTTTTTCCCCTTTCCCTCGTTCGGAGCATATCTCAAAAATGGACAAGTAAAATGACCTGAAGAAAACCCAACATATGTTATGGGACTACATACACGGAGGGTGTACGCCAAACAAATTCATTAATGTTTGTCTTAGTCTCATAATTAACATAATCGGTTCAGATTAACGTTCTGGACGAAATATACATGATTAATCAGTACCTCAAGGAGACAGGAGAACTCTCATCACTCTTCTTGAAAATTTGACGGAGTGTAATTGGCACAATTCCTGGATCCTTCAAACTTCCAAAGACTGTGTGAGTCTTCCCAGAGCCGCTAGGTCCCAATGCTGCCAGCATTCCGCTTTTCCCTTTCATGAAATCCTCCAACAAAGGTTGAACCATTTTCTCATACACGTCGTTCTACAAACAGAAATAAGACACTCGTCAACCGGTAAGATCCTGATCCATCTCAAAATCGACCAAAAAGGAAGTGTAATTGATGTGAGATATGATCGAACCTGGGAACAATTAGCCGGGAAAACGTGAGAAAACCCTTCGTATACCTCAGTCTTGCTTCGTTTGAGCTCTTGCAGAGCTTGAGGCGGAGTTAGTGTGACTGAATAAGGATCGTTGAGAGTAATACAAGACTCTTCGTTCTTCTTCTTATTCACATTCCCCGGATTCATGTTCTCTTTCGCGATGTTCTTCTTCGAAGGATTCTGGGGCCAGACATTTCTAGGTCTGCTCTTCGTGGTGGTAGCCTTGGTGAAGATTTTCAATGGTTTGATTCTCAGGAATATCTTGAGGCTCTCCGAAACTGTCGATTTTGGTTCGGACAGCGGGATTTGGATAGAGAGAATGTCGTCGATCGGGAAAGAAGGAACTTCGTGCGTCTTTCCGGAGGTCAAAGAGGCTGCAGGTGGCTTAACTGCAGTCGTATACGGCGTTGCTCTAGCTTTCCTCGGAGGATTACGTCGTACTGTTACAGTCCAAGGGCACTGCGGAGGACTGAGACTTGTTCGATCCTCCTCCATTTCGTCTCTATCTCTCAGTGGCGGAAAAACAAGAGGGCTTAATTTCAAACTTTTTTTGTTTACTCCACAATGTAAATCCTCACTCGTTTTCTAACACTTTTTGTTTGTAGATTTAAGAAGCAATCGTGGGCCTAAGTTGAGATTTATATAAAAACAAATGGGCTTAAATTAAGTAAAGAGAGATCCAACTAACAAACCTCAAAAATAGAGACAAGCTTCTATTATTCTTGCAAGAACCAATCTTCTTTGGTATTTTCATTCTGCTTTGAAGAACAAAGACAAACTCTTTATCATTTACAACCTTTCGTATTGTTTATTACATTCATGTTACAACAGACAATCACAATTTTTCGTCTTATCAAAGAAACATCAAATTGAAAATCTAAGAGCATCTACAACGGTGTAATTGAGCAGGTGCTTGTCACGAAAATCGAAGAAAAAAAATATTAATTTAATATTGACCAGGTTCTTCAACAAAGAACCGTTCCTTCGTGTAGTCATCTTGAAGCGCGTGGAGGACCGCGCCACGCGCGCGCGTGCAGGTATTCTTTTTTTTTTTTTCATTTCCTTTTTTGTTTTCAACTCGTTT
>OVAU01003224.1:0-11342 GCA_900406315.1 Biscutella laevigata subsp. laevigata
ACACCTTATGGCTAAGAAAGACGCTAAACCGAGACTCTTACAATGGATCCTCCTCTTGCAAGAATTTGATCTAAAAATAAGCCGATCACTTATTTAGACTGCGAGTTTGTGATGATGTACCTATCGTTGATGCACTTTCAAAAGAGCACCTCTTGACATTCGATGTTGTTGGCACAGTAGATGAGCTAAATGGGATTGATTTCGATGTCAATGCTATCTCAGTAACCCAACATAGGGAACCTTGGTACGCAGACATCGTAAACTACCTCGAATGTGGCAGAAGACCACCAAACCTCAAGAGACATCAAAAGAAGAAATTCCTAAAAGATGTGAAAAGATTATATTAGGATGAGCCTTACTTATACACCCTGAGCAAAGATGGGTTGTACCGTAGGTGTGTGGCTGAAGAGGAAGTCGAAGGAATTCTAACCCATTGTCATGACTCAAACTATGGAGGCCACTTCGCTACCTTCAAAAAAGTCTCGAAGGTGTTGCAGGCGGGTTTTTGGTGGCCGACCATGTTTAAGGACGCCCATCAGTTTATAGTTCAGTGTGATTCCTGCCAACGCAAGGGAAACATAAGCAGACGAAATGAGATGCCCCAAAACCCTATTATGGAAGTTGAGGTCTTCGACGTTTGGGGGATCAATTTCATGGGGCCATTTCCGTCATCATACGGGAACAAGTACATCCTCGTTGCAGTAGATTATGTCTCTAAATGGGTTTAAGCTATCGCTAGTCCCAGAAACGACTCTAGGGTTGTCGTGAAAAATGTTCAAGAGCATTATCTTTCCTCGTTTCGGAACCCCTAAGATCGTGATCAGTGATGGTGGCTCTCATTCCATCAACAAAATTTTTGAGGGATTACTGCGAAAACACGAGGTTAAGCACAAGGTAGCCATGCCTTACCACCCATAGACTAGTGGCCAAGTATAAGTCTCCAACCGCCGGATCAAGGAGATCCTTGAAAAGACAGTAAGACCCACTCAGAAAGGATTGGTCTGCTAAACTGGATGACGCCTTATGGGCTTATCGGACTGCCTTCAAAATCCCTCTCGGCACTACACCGTTCCATATGCTATACGGGAAAGCATGCCATATTCTAGTCGAATTTGAGTACAAGACACAATGGGCAGTAAAGTTACTGAACTTCAACGTAAAATCCGTCAAGGAAAGGCGTGAAATGCAACTTGAAGAGTTGGATGAGATACGCCTAGGTCCTTATGATAGCGCTAAGATCTATAAGGAAAAGACTAAAGCCTTTCACGACAAGAAGATCCTTCACAAGGAATTCAAGGAAGGTGACTTGGATTGGTCTTCAACTCCCGCCTCAAACTCTTTCCAGGTAAGCTTAAATCGAGATGGTCGGGCCCATTCACGGTTAAGATAGCTAGAACCTATGGTGCGGTAGTTCTTTCGAACAAAGAAGGGGGTGAATTCGTCGCTAATGGAAAGCGCCTAAAGCCTTATATGGCCGCGATGGCATAACAAAGGGAGACACATTCTCTCTTTCAGATCCTCCTCAAACCGAATGATTTAAGGTACCACCTTTGTTTATAAGCATATTTTCCTCTTCTTTTGTAGACGTTTGTTATTTTTCTTTGGTTCTTTCTTTGAATTTGAATTACACCGAGACGGTGTCATTTAAGTTTGGGGGAGGAACCCTCTTTTGGACTAATATTGTGCTTTATTTTGTTTCTTGCATTTCTTACATTTCATTGTATATACTGAGCCATTCTAAAAAAAAAAAAAAAAATTTTATGAAAAACCAAAAAGATTTTGTTTTCGTCTATCCAGTTTTCTCATATAGTTTGCATATCATATGTAGATAAGATCGAGTCACATGTAGATTTGCATTGCATTCCGTTTTTCAAAAGAAAACCAAAGCATTTGAAATCCTCGGTCATCGATTTTAGCTTAGTAGTTTTGAAGCATCTTGAAGTCTATAGCCTTAGAGTGCNCAGTATAGCCACGAAAACATTCGTGGGAATAGCCTGCATTTTCGTGGCTATACCCACTTTGCCACGAATTTTTCACGAAAGATGAATCGTGTGTATAGTGTCGTGGATATCAACGATTCGTGGCAAATTCGTGGCTTTTTGCCACGAAATAGCCAGGAAACTATTGGTGGGTTTTCCTGGTAACTTTAGCCATGAAATGATGTCATGGGTAATAGCCACAAATTTTTCTTGGGTAGTTCGTGGGAAATTCCCACAAAAACTTTCTTGGGTAATTCGTGGCAAATACCCACAAAGTTTTCTTGTGTACTTCATGGGAAATAGCCACGAATCGTTTTTGGGTAATTCGTGGGAATACCCACATAATCTTCTTGGTTATTTCGTGGGCATTTGCCACGAAATATATGTAGCTAGGTCGTGGGAAATTTACCAGGAAATAGTTGGTGGGTTTTCCTGGCTAGTTTAACCACGATCCGTTCGTGGTTTATTCGTGGGAATATTACCACGAAAGTTTGATATATTTTTCGTAGCTAAATCGTGGGAATTAACCACGAAATTCATTGTTCATTTTTGTGGCTAAGTCGTTGTATTTTACCACGAAATTCATTGTTCATTTTCGTGGGTATCCTTGTTTTGAACCTGCTTTTTTTCTTTTCTTGTCAACTGTTTAAAACCTGATTAATAAAAGAAATTGAAACTTAACGCAAAGTTTAATAGCATTACAAAAAGTGTTATAGGGCCAGAGTACACAACCGAAGAGAAACGAACAAAAGAGAAACAAACAGATTCAAAGTTAATTATCTTGAAGAGAATTTACCCAGTCTTCAAGATTATGCTGTCCCGGAGGATGTTTTGGAGTGGTCGAGGTTCGAACAGACTCAGATGAGGGGATTGGCATGTGCACTACACCGTCTTGGTTAATATCGAGATGGCGGAGGATTGCCGTCATACCATTTTTAACATCAGACATATCTTGCTTCAAACTCTTGACCGTGTTCTCCACCTCCGTAATTCGCATCTCAGCGTCAAGACTTCGAGGTAATGAAGGTCGCTGCTCCGGGAGTACATCTATATCTTGGACACTCCCTAAGCCATATTAACGTCCGTTTTTAGGCTTAACAACCTGAAAAATGAAAGAAACAATCACCAATCAATATCAAATAATTATGCATGAAACATCAAGAATATCACATATCATTATGCATTAAACATGAAGAATATCACAGATAATTATGCATGAAANTTAACGTCCGTTTTTAGGCTTAACAACCTGAAAAATGAAAGAAACAATCACCAATCAATATCAAATAATTATGCATGAAACATCAAGAATATCACATATCATTATGCATTAAACATGAAGAATATCACAGATAATTATGCATGAAACATGAAGAATATCACAGATCATTATGTATGAAACAACGATACCAATATTATTAAGCATAAAACAGTAAGTAGCTCATATCTAAAACATTTAAAAAAGTTCAAGAAACATGAGAATTAAGAATATGAAATCATTATGCATGAAACATCATGAATATCACAGATCATTATGCATTAAACATGAAGAATATCACAGATCATTTTGCATGAAACATGAAGAATATCACAGATCATTATGCATGAAACATGAATACCAGAATCATTAAGCATAAAACAGTAAGTAGCTCATATCTAAAACATTTAAAAAAGTTCAAGAAACATGAGAATTAAGATCATATCAATATCAATATGCATGATAATGAAGATCATAACTAAGATTAGTTAGAAAACCATATACATGATAATCAAAACTGTAAAACAAAAGCTGATATTATGAAAAAACTTCAAGTATGCACCTTAAATTAGANTGAATACCAGAATCATTAAGCATAAAACAGTAAGTAGCTCATATCTAAAACATTTAAAAAAGTTCAAGAAACATGAGAATTAAGAATATGAAATCATTATGCATGAAACATCATGAATATCACAGATCATTATGCATTAAACATGAAGAATATCACAGATCATTTTGCATGAAACATGAAGAATATCACAGATCATTATGCATGAAACATGAATACCAGAATCATTAAGCATAAAACAGTAAGTAGCTCATATCTAAAACATTTAAAAAAGTTCAAGAAACATGAGAATTAAGATCATATCAATATCAATATGCATGATAATGAAGATCATAACTAAGATTAGTTAGAAAACCATATACATGATAATCAAAACTGTAAAACAAAAGCTGATATTATGAAAAAACTTCAAGTATGCACCTTAAATTAGATGATATCAGAAACAAAAACTTACTTCTAAATAGGCCTTGTTCAGATTATGGCCTGAAGAAATGGACGTTACTGACCCGGGAGCTGTGTCTGTGGGTGAGTTTTGAGTAGCTACCTCCACCTTGGAAAGTATAGTTTCCGCTCAAGGGTCTACAAAGCTCCCATCCTTCCGAGTATGCGTCTTATGAACAATCTTCGTAAACGGTAATCGTTCATCACGCTCAGATTCAAGACTCTACCAAAGAGTTTAAAAACATTAGCATATAAATATGAAAACTAAACGTTGCATTTAGCAAATATATGAAACGAAAATCATACCATTTTATATTCGATGCTGGCAAACGAAGCAGAACCAGCTGAATGCTTATGCATGGGGAACCCACCAGCCTCAGATTTTCGGTTCTCAGCATTGGTCCGAATTTTCTTCAATGCTGCTTCAGTAGACCACTTAACCATCATCTCATCCCACTGCTCCTTAGTAACATAACCTGGTTAGTTCCCTCCCGCTTCTTTGAGCTGATGCGTTCAGAAATGGACTGCATACACTCTTGTTTCCATTTAGCATAGACCAGTTCGTGGTGCCTCGATCCCAACAATAATTTTGCTACAAAGAAAAAGTAAAGTAATTAGTATTTGTTATACATTATAAATTAAATTCTAAGTATAAGATTAAGATAAACTTACCACAAAATCCTGCCACCACTTATCCTTCATTTCTTGTGGAACCTGTGACCAATTCCAGCAGGGAATCCTGAAGTTGTTCTGCCAAACAGTACACACATACTTATTGACGGAGGGATCAATCTTAAACCACAATGCACCATTCACCTTGTCCGGATGGAGATGAGTTTGGTTCCGCCGTGAAGGTGCGTTCAGCAGCTCATTGACGCTTACACTGGTTGAACTCTCCCCTATGCTAGCTGTCGTCATGGCAAGGGAAGATGCCGCCATGGCAGTTGCTCCAGGAGGCACGATAGAAGGGAGTTGAGGGAGTGGTGTGGGAACAAACGACTATCGACGTCGTGGAGGCATACCTGATAAGGACACAAGCAAATGCATAAGCAATCGAATAATCAATCAATGATACATAGATAAAAAGACCTAATCAAAATGACAAAGACATAATCAAAGAACAAGACAGATGCAAAGACAAAATTGATCGAATAAACACATAATCAAATAACGAAACAGATAGCAAATACATAATAAACATAAAACAGATAGCAAAGACAGATGTAAATAAACAAGAAACAGATAACAAATACATAATCCATCGAATAACCAAACAAATAACGAAATTTAAGAAACACGAATCATATATAATCATATGAACTAACTGATATAAATAAACAATAACAGATATTATCAAACATGAAACAGATAAAAGCAATCCACCTCTTATGCCAACATATATAAACAGATATCAAACATGAACCATATATGCGCAATCGACCCATTACGCAAACATATATAAACATAATCAAAAGTGAAACACATATAAGCAAACAGACATATATGAAACTTGAAAGAAACAATGAATTCCTTAATGGGCCTAGAATTCGTTAATGGGCCTACAATTCCTTAATGGGCCAAGACAATATTCCTTACTGGGCCTAACCTAAAGCCCACAGGCCCACTACGGTTTAGGGTTGAGATGTTTACCTCGTCGATGGCGTGGAGGCGTGACGGCCAGAAGATAACGGCGGTGTGACGGCGTGGAGATAACGGAGGCGTGACGGCGTGGAGATAACAGAGGCGTGACGGCGTGGAGATAACGAAGAAACGCCGCGAACTGGAGCAAGACGTGGTGAGGCTAAATGATAAGAGGGAGTAGTGAGGCGAGAGGCGAGGGCAAGCCAGAAAAGACAGATTCGGAGAAGAGAGATCCGGAGAAGAGAGAAACAAAGAAGAGAGAAACGGAGAACAGAGATACAGAGAAGAGGGGGGCGTCAGAGAAGAGAGAGGTGGAGAAGATGGCGGCGTCTCACAGGAGAAAAGAGAGGCGGAGCAGAGAGAGGTTTGGTCATAGATACATCCGGAGAAGAGAAAGTTCTCTCGGTGGCGGAGAGTGATAAAGAGAGAAAAGCGAAATGAATTAGATTTAGGGTTTGCAACACTTAGAGAAATTTTGAGGTTTTGATTTTAGTAAATACCCACGAATTACCTAGGTAATTCGTGGGTAAATGAAATGGATATAGGCCGAAAAGAGTTCCAGCCCAAACAATTTAAGAAAATAGCCACGAATTCAACTCGTGGCTAATTCGTGGGTACAGTTAAATAATGATTTATAAACATTTTCTTTATATAAAATATGTAAATATTATATACATATGAATATAGAATAAATAATAAAATTCTAGACTTAACATTAAATAATACACAACATTATATAAATATTTTAAAATATATTAACTACATCATTATATCTAAGAAAACTTAAAAGAATATATATATTAACCTAAATCCGAATCGGAATCAGAATCGAAAGTAGGACTAGTGTCTTCTGAGACGTGCACGATATCGGTATCATAATCAGAAACATCACAACCCGAGTTTGAACGGCTATCGTATCACTAGGTATCACGAAATGAGTGTACCCATCATCATCTTGTAACGCCGTTTGTGAATCTTTTGTTGTTTCTCTAAGTCCTCTTGGTGTTACTTTAACGCAAGTCCACCAATCTTCAACTCTTGTTTGGCGTATTCGCGGATATGGGATATAACACACTTGATCGCATTGACTCGCTAATACAAACGAATCATATTTTTTGTATCTTCTCCACGGTGCGACATCGACGAGCCCCACAGATGTCTCCACATACCACGAGTTGATGTTGTATCAAACCACTGACATTTGAAAACCATGACCTTCAATTAACTGCACCATGATACTCGATCATCATTATTTCTTGAATTAAGCCATAGTAATCACCCATTGTAGTTCCGCGTACACAAACACCGTAATTTTGAGTTATCTTCTCTTCTCCATGTGTATGGGTGTGGAATTGATAACCTCGTGTGTGATACTTTGGATGGACCATTAACAAATTCCAACATCCACTGTGGGGAAGCATATGTCATACGATAAGCATTGTTCTGCAAAAATCATGTTACAATAATGTTATAGTTAATATTAGAAACCAAAATATTAGGTTGAAAATATATGATAAACATTACTCACGTATCCTTTGCACCATTGCCAAAATTGAGCGTCTTTCTCTCTGTTTAGGTCTTCTTCAGTTATATTTGGGTTTACAGACCTCATCGCATTCTCGAACAACCTGTGATATTAAATTCCATTAATAACATAAAAATATAGAATTTTTATAATATAATTAACGTACCTCTCGTAATCATCAAATGCTCTAGAATTAAGCATCAAAAAAGTCTGAAGTATGGTGTAGTCTGCATCCGATAACCAACCATCAGTCATTTTCCCACTTACTCGTCCTTCATGGTGGAATATGTTTGGAACTCCATCATATCCATCATAGCTAAAATGAATATCTCCCACTTTTGGTACGGGTTCTCTAACTTTGGGATGTCCAAAGTAAGTTGACGATGCATAAGAAATCTCTTCAACCAGACACTGTGCCACGATTGAGCCGCCAATTTGGGCCTTGTTTTTTATTTTTCTTTTCAAATTGTACATGTATCTCTCGAATGAATACATCCACCGATATGGCACTGGCCCACCTAAAGCAGCTTCATCTACGAGATGTATTGGGAGATGTTCCATAACATCAACGAAAGATGGAGGAAAAATCTTCTCCAAATTACACAGCTTCAATGCGATGTTCTCTTTCATAATGGCAACATCTGATGTTCTCAAAGCATTCGTCGAGATATCCCGACAGAATAGTGCAATTTCTACAAAATCATAAATTTACGTGTTAACAATTAATAATTATTCAATAGATTTTTATGCATTAAAATTTTTAAATACCTGATATAGCTGTGTGGACGTTGTTTGGAAGGAGTTCTGAGAACGTGAATGGAAGTAGTCGGTGCATGATGACATGACAACCATGACTTTTTAGTCGCGAGAGTTTCCAGCTTCGTTCGTCAACACACCGAGAAAAATTAGAAGCATAACCATCTGAGAATTTTATATCATTTTTTAGCCACATGAGAAATCTTTTTTTTTTCCTTCAATTGACAATCTGAAGATCGGCACATGCATTCTTTGATCAGCTGTAAGATTTAGTTCTGGTCTTCTTCAAATCTTAGCGAGATCCTCCCTTGATATATCATTATCTTTCGTTTTCCCCATGGTATTCAAGACCGTGTGGATGAGGTTATCGAAAATGTTTTTATCCACGTGCATGAAATCCAAATTGTGCCGCAAAAGAAGATGTTCCAAGTAAGGCAAATCCCAAAAGATACGTTTCTTAACCCAATGATGGTATTCACCATAACCGAAGGCATTGCGCGTGTGTCCACCGCCACAATCTACACTTCTATGCAACCCTTCAATGTTATTGATCCTTTCTCGCAAAATCTCCTCTCCCGTCAACCATGGTACCAGTCCATTTGTTTTTGTAACACCTCCTCTAAATTCATTGACGTTACGTCTGTAAGGATGATTTTCAGGAAGAAACCTTATGTGGCAATCAAACCATGTACTTTTGCGTCTGTGCTGCAACCGAAATGATTTTTTCTCGTCAAGACAATATGGACATGCCATACGTCTGTGTGTCATCAACCAAGATAACATCCCTAATGTTGGAAAGTCACTGATTGTCCACATCAGTGCAACTTGCATCTTGAAATGTTCCTTTCGCGAGATATCGTATGTTTCGACGCCGTCAGTCCACAACATATTTAATTCTTCAATCAATGGTTCCAGGTATATATCTAAGCTTTTCTTCGGATGTTTTGGGCCCGGAAGAAGTATGGATAAAAACAAATACTCGTTCTTCATGCACATACCGGTGGTAAATTGTACGGCGTCACAATAACGGGCCAAATTGATTGCGCCTCGCCATTCATACAACCTGGATTAAACCCATCTGTTGAAATCCCAAGATAAACATTACGAATTTCAGAAGCAAAATCAGGGTATACCTGTTGAAAATGCTTTCATGCTAATCCGTCGCTCGGGTGATGCATTTCGCTCTCTGGATATGTATGTTCAGTGTGCCATCGCATTTGAGATGCTGTCCCCTCTAGTTGAAACAAACGTTTGAGTCGCTCCGCTATTGTTATATAGTACATTCTCTGATTCGGCTTGTTTTTCCCTTTGCCTTTGTTTGGCTTATATCTGTCTTTCTCACAAAACCGACACTTGAGTAATTCCCGATCTCTAGGTTTCCAAAATAGCATACAATTATTCTCGCATACATCAATTTTCTGCAACGGCATTCCTCACGAGTTGAGCAATTTCTTCACCTCATAGTACGTCGTAGGACCTTCGTTAGGTACCGGGAGGACTCTTTTAATAGTTTCAAGTATATCATCCACTGCACTCGCCAAAAAGTTGTGCTTTGTCTTCATGTTCAAAATAAGCGACGCTAAAAACAACTTTGTTACTCCTTTTGCACTTCCTTCATAGAGTGGTCGATTTGCTGTTTCGAAAGCCCGAAATGTATTGTCTCGACATGGCTCCTCGTTTGTTGTGTCTGGGAAATCCTCCGGGTTGATTTCTTCTTCCATGTTAGTGTGTCCCTCTTCAACATACTTGTTCTGAAAATTAATCGGCGTTTCGATGTTCACTTCATGACCCCCTTCCATTCCTTCATTTCCATCACCCGAACCGTCATTTCTCCTTGACGATTCACCGTACTGGTTTTGATTGCAATTCTCGCTGTGACTCGTCCAAACATAGTAATTTCCTTTGAATCGCTTCGCGTAAAGATGCCTTGTGACTACTCGTGCATCATGTTGCTTCAAATTCCGGCATCTTCCACAGGGACATAATATGGTGCCTCGTTCTTGAATTCCTGATTGATTACATGCAAAGATGATAAAACTTTCAACTCCTATTATGAACTCTTCTGATACATTATTTGTGTTTGGATCGAATCTACGATCCATCCACTCTCGACTACGAAAAAAATCATTCATTATCTTGTTGGTTTTAGTATTTAGACTGATTTGTTTTTGTGAGAATGAGGAAAGGATCAGCCAAATATATAACAAACTTACCCACATATTTCCCACGAAAAATTTCGTGGGAAAGTTCGTGGGTAACTAATAACAATTAAAGTTTGGCAGCTCGTTCAATTAAACTGATTTAACACTTAAATTCCCACGAAATAGTATTCGTGAGAAAGTTCGTGGGTAAAGCATAACTTCGTACAAACTTTCGGCTGAAAAACAGCTTTTTATTAATTAAAGAGTACCCACGACGTAATTTGGTGGCAAACTTTGTGGGAAAATTGCAAATTCCATTAATTGATCGATTAAATATGATTTTGATTGATGTCATCTTACCCACGAAATAAAATCTTGGGAAATTTTGTGGGAATAGAAGTAGTTGGCATTAATTTAAACGAGTAAAATTTAATGCGATTGATGGAAATGTACCCACGAACTGGTGGCCTGGTAAATTCGTGGGTCTGAGTTCCCACGACAGAGTATCGTCGGAAATGTGTTGGTATAATAGCCAGGAATTTGTTTGTGGGAAGGTTCGTGGTAATTTCCCAAGAATTTACCACAATTTATCGCGTGGCTATCTTCCCACGAATGTTTTTTGGCTGATTCGTGGCACAATTTCCCACGAGTTTAGTGCGTGGGTAAGTCGTGGTTAAAACCCACGAATTTACCACGATTTTTGTGAACTCTTATTTTCTGGGTAATTCCTGGGAATTCGTGGGTTTAGTTTTTAGCCACGTATTTGTTCGTGGGAAATTCGTGGCTATAGGAACTTTTTTTACTAGTCAGTACTTCACTTGTGTTTTATGGTTTATAACACTTTCTTAGACAAGTTTGGGCAATTCAACCGAAACACTTAAAGCCAGGCTTGGTCGTTCTCATTTTAAGGACAATTCTCTCTCTCCCACTACTACCTTGGCCCAAACACTTGTGAGTTCACATCTATCTTTAATGTTNAGAAAAAGAATAGAAAAAGAGACAACCAAAGTGGTTTAGACTTGACTAAGTT
>OVAU01003225.1:0-11340 GCA_900406315.1 Biscutella laevigata subsp. laevigata
ACCAGAAACAAAACCAGACTAATCATAATTCATATGTCATCGCACAAGATTCGGACCCAAAAGAAAGAATATACCTAGCATTTCCGGCAAGGGAAACTGCAGCAAACATCACCGTTCAGCAAGAAGATATGAGACTGCAAGGAAGTAGACACAAGAACTCAGATGTGAGAAGAAACACTTGGTACATAAAAAAACAGCTTGGAGACTAACCGGGTCATCTTCCATAATTAGATTTCTAAAGTGATACAGCCCACCAGCTGAACCATGTGATTTGTCTTTTCGCAGATTTCTCCAAGCTTAGTACAGTAGCTGGGGAGAAGACGTTGGTTGGAGGAGCGGGAGCTGTTCAGAAGCATCACGTCGGCGGCAGAGGCTCGTCGGAGGAGACTGAATAGCTTTAAAAAGGTAAAGATGTGGGATTTGTGGTGAAGAAGAAGAAAAAAAGAGAAAATGAAGAAAAAAGCAAAGAGTAAAGAAGATTGAAGGTGAACAAAAGAGAAGATAGACAGAGAAAAAAAAAAAAGAAGTGATTAGTTGGAGGTTTTTTGGTAAACAACCAAACTAAAAGTGATATAATTCGATCTAGCGCCATTTTAGATTATATCTTTCTTAAAGGTGCTATATTTGACAAAATGTTCAAAAAAAAAAAATACTGCAAACTTAAAGTTTCCAGTTTCCACCTCTAGGCGCGTGAGAACAACCTCCAACACTTTCACGAGTTCTCGTCACAGAAATCCTCCCATGGCGTTCGAGGGCTTTCCACCTCTAATCGCCGACCAGCTCCACTACTTACTCAATCACTCGCCTGATTCCATCAAGGTATCATCACTAGTTTCGCTAGATTCTCTAATTCCCCAATTTGGGTTTTTCTTAGCGTAATAGACTGATTTTTTTCCATGGTCCAATAAAACGCTCTGTAGATCGAAAATGTCTGGTCTGGGAACAAGTTTAATTCCAGAATCCTTGATCGCTTTACTTTGGTCATACCTTATTGTCTTGACACGATCAAATGTAAGTGGTTTCTTCTCAACTACATGTTTTAGTGAATTTACAAAATCTCTCTTTATATGGTCTTGAATTTGTTGTTTTAGGGGATGTTATTTACAATTCAGAGTATGCAATGGCTCCTCCTGATTTCATATTTGGACCAGACGATGAAGATTTCATGCCATGTAGCACTATAGAGCCTGATGATGGTCTGAAATCTTCTCTGAACAAGGCTTTGTCTGAGTGGAAAAGCGAGGACTCTACACGGTTACTTGTTCTTATTCAAGGATTGAGGTTTGTTTCTTTAAAGCTTTATCGCCATGGCCTTGGTTTTTAGAAAAAAATGTACCCTTTCTTGAGGTTTGTGCTTCGCTCAAGCGAATTTTCTCTTTGATTAACTTATCGTTTAGGGATCAATATTTGAACTACCAAAGAAAGCGTGTGGGCCAACTTGATGACGATCGCGTGAAGTTTGAGATTAGCACCGTTTTAACTCGGAAGGTATCACACAGACCTTTTTTTGTTACACTACGAATCATAATTAGTTTTATCCGTTTTCTCACTTTAGGACTCATAAATAGGTTTACATTGTCTTCAAGCTGTATTTCTACACCTTCATAGTGAAAGTAATCGATTTGCTATTTTATTGTTTTGAGTAGCTATGGTCTTTTCGACCATATAGGTTATGTTTCTCGCGGCATGTGAAATGTTAGGCTTGGATTGGTAATTTTGGTTTTTCGTTGGGAACTTTAACCACCCTTCTAGTTAGAACATCTCATCGTTCTCAATGTTTATGTTCTTGTTGTTCCTCCATTCCCAGGGAATTGAAATGCAAATGATTTCGGGAGTTGACAAGGTATTTATTGCTGTCAAGATTTCTGATAAAATATCTGTGAAGATTTCTGCATTTGACTTTCCATTACCTTTAATAATTAGTGTAGCCAGAGGAAGTCAAATTTGCAGTACCTCTTGTTATGGATATGAACATAAACAAAATGGTGATTGGTTGCCCATGGAAGCATAAGCAGAAGATATATCTCCAGGTTTCCTCTTTGTTCCGTACAAGTCTCTTTTATCCTCTTTGCTAGCATCTTCGTGATAAACCGGTTATGGATACAGGTTGTATACCCAGTTTTACGGAAATATGAATCAGTACCTTTGGCACCTCGTCTGAGATTAGTATCATCTCCTGATCTGAAAGCGCTATTTTCTGTTGAGGACGTTAAACTTCCTCCATGGATGGACGGAATGTAAGTTACATTTGCATCCTCAATTCACTCTTACCTGCAAACATGCATGTATTAATCGCTATATTAAAAACCTCATAAATTTTTATTTCAAAGGTGTTTGGCTGAATATCTTCCTCATCTTGAAGAAACCCTCGAGAGACAAGTTAGTTCAACTAAATCTTTTTACAAATGCAAAATATATTTAATATATGTGGTTATGATGGCCTTATCGAGCATAATTTCTAGATCCTGGAAGCTGTTTCTGGAATTGTTCTGCGGAGAAGCTTTATTGAGGCATTGGCTGTTTTTCTTGGAAGACCTCTTGAAGCGGATCCTGTAAGTATTTCCTGGCATGCTTTGGTACCGTCTATGTTTTGAAATATTTCCGAGCTCACTTTTCTCATTTTGATTTTCTTGCTAGACTTTTGGACGTAAGGCTACATTCCTCGCTGCCTCTGGACCATTTACTTTCTTGGTAAATTCTATCACTCTTCTGGTATACAATACAAACTGTACATGTAGTATACTCAAGCTGTGCTAAGGGTAGGTTCTGATTTAGTTGCTTTTACTCACGTTTTACAAAACTTGTCTCCTAGAGAATTTCGAGTTTCACAGTAAATATGTAGCAGAGACTTGATGGTTTTCTGCTTTTGGTTTAGGTTCACTTCTTCTTTTCAACTCAATTTCCAAAGCAGCAACCAGCTCTAATGCTTCAGAGTTGTCAGGTATCACAACTATTTTCAAACAAACCAAACAAAAGGCTTTTGGCTTCTTTTAAGTATAAAGAAAGATAAAATTTTATGCGCAGCATTTAAACCAATTGAGCGTGCCAGTAAAATCAAACCTCCTCAGCGACTACCCATGGAGTCCAAGATGGGAAGTTGGGCTCATGGCTGAGCGACTGTGGTGAGTCTCTTTCCACTCTTTGTTATATCTCTCACCAACTAGTTCTCCTTTTTAACATTGCAAGTTTTTTTTTTGCTTTTGCAGTGACTTCTTGACAGATGAAGCTTTTAACTTTAAGAAATATTGCAACGAAGCTCAGCTCCAACATTAGGGTAATATATTAGCGAAAGTGTGTTTTGTCTTAACATCTTTGTCACACTCGTGCTATGTTTAACTCAAATGAGTATAGTTATTGCTATTGTGCAGGCAAGCTGCTAGAACGATCGTTCCCTTTGTCTTTGTCTAAGCTTCTTCTCCATAACTTCTGCTGTAATGCGTGGGTTAGTCGACTGTATTGACTATTGAGAATCCATTACACTTGTTAAACTTCAAGTTTTATCGTTTTTAGTTATGTGTTTGAAGTGAGGACCTCAAAACTTTATTTGTTTCATAATTGTGTAATTTCTTTTGTATCTAATATAATATCAAATTCCTCTTCATTTGTCTTCCTCATAAAATCGTCTAGTTTTAAAAAATATTGTCTTAAATGATATAAACAACATGAAATTCGAAAAAGAAAATTGTGCAACTTACCACTCCATTTGATAATTTTTTGTAAATACATCCCATTTCTACAAATTTTGAAATTAGAAGCTGAAAGACCCTCAGAAAACTGTGATACAACTGATTATGCAATTCGATCTGAGATATCCAAGAGTAGCATTGATGACGTCACTAATGAAAAGTCCATTGCTGATATGCTAAAAGAGGCAAGTGTGAAGATCCTATCTGCTGGTGTGGTTATTGGAATGATCTGCCTCTTTAAAGCAGCTCATCTTTTCAACGCAAGGATATGACTTCATCTATGGCATCTGACATTGCCACCATAGGTATGATTAAATGACACGATTTATGTACAAGTTCATTGCTCAAAATAAGCATGATTTGTGAGCTGAAATCATAGTTTGCTAGATGTTTGACAGTTTCCGGATTGAATTGTTCAAATTACTCCAGTTCCTTAACACGAAAGAAAGTAGTTCACATGTCCCAAAAGTTATCCCGGATATTTGGAAGTAATGTTAACAAGTTGCTGAGTAGATTTCACTCGTAGCTATGCTGTTTGAATTTTTGTTTTGTATCAAACTGTAGTGCTTATTAGTTGACATTTCTATTCAAGATAACTTAGGATAACATAAGATCAAGTCCTCACTGTCTCAGACATTTGTCCTTCTGTGGCTCTGTCCAACTTTCTTTCCTTGGAATTTTTTTTGGATTTAGGGTCAGTGAAAGCTGAGGATTCAGAAGCACTTCCCAGAATGCAGAGAGTCTAGTCAGCAAGTGGCAGAAGATCAAGTCTCAAGCTTTTGGGCGTGATCACTGCATAGAATTGTTGCCAAAGGTAAGGAAATAAAGCCACATTCTAATCAATTATGTGAAAACTGATTATAGCTATTGGAGAGATGTTAGTTGCCTTTCATGAATCTGGTAATTTAAAGGTTTTGGATGGGCGAATGCTGCAGATCTGGACTGGCTGAGCAGATGAAACCACGCAGCTCGGGTTGGTCTATGATTATAGACTGTTGAAACTATCTGTTGGCAGTGTGACTGTATCAGCCGAAGGAACCCGTGCTCTAGTGGAAGCAACTCTGGAGTAGTCTGCTTGTTTATCTGATTTGGTTCATCCAGAAAACAATGCTACAGATTTTAGAACCTACACAAGAAGATACGAAGTGATCTGGTCTAAGTCAGGGTGGAAAATCATTGAAGGCTCTGTCCTTACATCTTAATATACTCATATGTAGCATGCTTGAACTAGCGGTATTCTCTTTGTTCTGTAAATTCTCCCTCTAAGTTAGTGTTTATAAATGAACACGAGAATATTCAAGTTCTTGGCTCTCCGTCATCTTGGGTCTATACTGTAATACAGTTCTACATTTTGGGATTCTTTCGCAATCAAGCACAAGTAGGTACAAATTATGTCTACAACTTGACTTATCTTACATGCAAGCATTTCACAACTTTACGTTCAGTTTGAAGACCGGGAAAGAAAGCTGACGGTAGAGCAGGAACAGTTTGACTTCTGTTTTTTGTCTGTTTTATAAATGTGTTCTAGTTATAACCCTGTCAAGCGTATACCAGAAAAAGATTTGGAAAATCTCCAGCCAGGTGATTTGATGCTCTCGGTTCCAGGTAACAGGCTGAGGCCAAACATTTCTTTAGGCATTCGACTTGGCTCAACAAATCCAATCAGCATAGCCACAAGAGAAGCACTCTCTTTTATGTGTTCCATATCTTGGGGATTGGTCCACAGCTTGTGCGCCACCTGCAGGCTTCTCTTCTTTGTGTTCACCTCCACGCCCCATTTCCGGTAAAGTTCTATTCTCTTGTTCCATACAAATTTCTTTGGTATTTGTTTGGATAGCCATTCCTTCTCGCGTGTGAGTGTTTTCACCGTTTGTATCCTGATAATTAAGGTACCTAGTTAGCATAATACTTATTGGCACATAATTGATATTGATGAGATTAGTCGAAAAAGTGTTTAAGAAAATAACCTTGATGTTCCCGCGTCATTAGATATTGTCTGCTTCAGAAAAGATAGCCTTCTGAGTTCGACTTCCATATAAACATAGTCAGAAGGATCACCTTTGAAGAGCAAGAAGAAGTAGGTCCTATGAACCAATGGTACATTGCATACTGCCCAAAGCTCAATTATTTGCCTTTGCTGTCTCTCAAATTCTGAGGAACTGCTTGAATATTGATCATTAGCAACCTGTAGTTTCTCCAGGCAAGCCTCCGTGGAATCTGTTTCCTCAGGTACTGTTTTTTCTACCTGCAATTTGTGATCATCCAAACTGTTGAGAAAAGACGCAAGCTTTTGTGTCCCCAAGAAAGAGTTTAAAACAAAGAATTATTTTCTCTTACCAAATCATTTGCCTGCTCTCTCTCTGATTGATCATTGGTGGCGTCTCTGGTTTCTTCATTTCTAGTTGCAGGGCTTTCCGGCTTGATCTCCATTCTTTCGATTCTTTTCGGAGCATATGAAGTCCCATAATCAAGCTCAAGTGTTGCGTCTCCTGAGTGCTGCCGTGCCATTTCTTCAAGTTCTGCTACGAATTCATTGAAGCTTTCAGGATCAGCGTCTTTCAGGCTACGCGCATCAATGGGGGTAGAACTATTAGAGCTCCCTGAATCAAAGGAAGTGCTTATGGGTCTTCCAGGAGTCACTTTTAACTCCATAACCCTCGAGGCAGGTAACATATTAGCTTCCAACTTCTCAAACCAATGAGGAGATCTAGCACTTAAGAGATTGTCTTTGCAACTTCGGCTTCTAATAAATAATTCTGGACTTATACATTCTCGTCTGAAGGAGGGTGGCAGTTGTTGTTCTGCTGTTTGCATACTCATAAGGTATTCAATTCTCTTCTGCATCTTCTTAACCTTTTCTTTTAAAGCAATATAAGTATCCTTGTCAATATCATCTGTCTCATCATTGGGTATTAACTTCACTTCGACTGCCTCTTCTGCGGGAGTGTGAATCTCCACGTCTTCATTTGCGGCTTTATCACTAATCATAAAAGACTTATAGCTTTGTTCATATTCCGGAGCTGATGAAGTCTTTTCCTTTTTGGGTGAGAGAACCTCAGAAACAGCTTTCTTATCAACAATGTCGTCTAATGAGTCACAGCTTTCGACTGTTGCTACATGTTCACTACTCGGCTCACCTTTAGATTTAATGCATCTAACTTCTTTGCATGCATTTCCCAGCTTTTTATCGGTTTCTTGAACCATCTCCTCCCAACCAGCGCACGTGTTTCGCCTCGAAAATTGAGGGGTATCATCATCCAGCAGGAAATTATCTTCTTCAGCATTCTCCAGAAACTCAAAGTTCCTCTTGCTTAAGGTATGAATGATATTAGGTTCACCAATATCTATTGAATCATAGCTTCTTCTTCGTAGATCTGCATCAAAATCCGTGGAGCTTAACATGGAATGTTCATCTGTCCTAGAAGACCCTTCTTCTGCTGCTGATTTAAGTAAATTCTCCACCCGGGACTGAGCTACATCACGCTGCCATTTTAGTTCTTTGATTTGCTCCTCCATCTGCGGTTATTGGTCAAAAGTTTCATGAATTGAGTAAGATTTCTTAGTTGAGAAAAGGAGAAGCAATGTAATAAGAAGCATTCAAGAGAGTGGAATCATCACTTTTGCAATCATTTCTTCTTTCTGTTTCAGCATTAAATAGAAGTCATTGCCCCCAGAAGAAGCAGATCCTAAATTCTTCAACTCATTCTCCATTCGAGCCAGTTCCTGTTGCAGTTGCTTCACCAAAGCCTTCTCAGACACAACTTGATTGACCTGAGCATTTGTTGTCACTTCTTTAGCGCAGGTTGCAAAGAGAAGTGTGTTCCTCGACTGTTCAACGTGACTACGAGCAGGGCTCATTGTGCATATGATAGCTGTTCTCGCATTTCCACCCAAAGAGTTCTGAAGGATTCGAGTTAGCTTTGAGTCTCGATAAGGTATGTGCCCGCTTCTACCTTTACTGCACTTCAAAATAATTACACTTCCTGCTTAAAAAACACCTTTCTTCTGGTGTGAATAAGATTATGATATGTCATGAAATCGTACCTTAGTTTGCGAATGACAGTTCCAAGAGTAAGTAAACTCCTGTTTATATGACAACCTTCTTTCAATCTTGTACCAGCAGATAAAGTCTGAGAAGCACGTTCACTACCAGCCAGATCAACGAAGCACTTGAGATACAGATAATAAAAAAAAACTCTTGACATCAGAGAAAACTCTCAATCTCCAAGAACATGACTCATCATTATAAAATGTATTATACCACGGATGCTGAAAGAGTGCTGGAGTTTTCAGGAGAATATTCTCTAACAGAGCTCTCAATTGTCTGCAAGAGATGCATTGTTTAGCATAGAGAGGACGATCTCTCAAGAAAGATTCTAAGGGAAAAAAAAAAAGAGATGGATCATTTGAGATTACCAGTCGAAGAATCTGATGTGATCTAGAACTAGTTTCATTCAAGGAGGTCTCTCCAATCTTCCTCTGAGCTGCAACAACGCAGGTTCATTATTCAACACGATATCATCAATTGCAAGATTTATAGGCCCGGCGTGTTAGTGTGTTACTCACTCTCACATATTGAAAGAAGTTCCTCTAGATGGGATCTATCTCGGAGGGTCTGCTCAATAAGTCTCTCAACTACGGTTCCTCTCTGGTAAAAGCAAGTGGATCAAAATTAGAAATATGACAGAGTGTATGGAAAAATATCGAAAGAGTAAGTGATGTATATAACCTCTGGATCATCAAGAAGCCTCAATTGATTGTTATATTCACTAAGAAGATCCCTCACAGCTTCATTGTAGATCTCTATTGCAGAGAATTTGAGTGTGAATTTGCGTTCTTTATGCTGAAGTAAACGAACAAAGATTGATACTTCTGTAAGAAGAAACGATGGAGAGATTCGAAGTTTTTTTTCAAACCTTTTCAATGTAACAAAAAATGTCATCCATTGCAAATTTAGTAATGCCACACATTGTATATGTCTTTCCACTGCTTGTTTGTCCATACGCAAAAATGCTTGCTGCAGAAAAACCAAATGTGTCAAAACCAAATTCATCGTTAGGTACAAAGACAAAAGCAAGATTAAGGTTTGGTCTTTATTACAATTGATTCCTTGGAGTACACAGAGAGCAACCTTCTTAGCTCCATCTTCATAAACTTGTTTTGTAGGACAATCAAATCCAAACACTTTGTCTGTAAAATTTTCAAAACTTTGGTTCTTAGCATCGTTTTTATAGCTTTGAATGTTATAAAACATCATACCAAATGTATAGGTAGAAGGGAAGAGAGATCTCTCAGGAAAATTATTGTTGCAGATTATTGTTGTGTTGTTGACACATTCCCAATCACAGATATCGTTTCGGGTCTTCTCCTTCTCGTTCCTTGGCCTTACTCTTACAGAAACCAAGATCTTCTCTCCTTCTCTAGACATTTTCTGTTCCTTTCTTAGTTTCTACAATGCTTTATCACAAGAACATGCAGCAATTGTGAGAGAGGAAGAGAGAGAGAAATGCTTTAGATTGAGAAGAAAATGGATTTGAAGAAGGAAGAGGATAGAATTAGAAGGCAGAAACAAAAGGAATCTGTAATTAGAAGGAGAATGAGTCAAGGAAAAATGCCAAAAAAATGTGTGAAAGGATTATTGGGGAGGTTTCTTCTTCTTCAAACAAACTTTTTATATATTCTTGAAAACCTTAAATTAGAATGTTGAAACAGAGACTGTACCTTTTTACTTCTTGGCTAAAGGTAAAAAAATGTTATGATCTGTGTCAGTTCTTACATAACGAGAACATCATCATAATTGGACTGCATGTATCATCATAATTTCATGCATGTATCACCATAATTGCATGCATGTATCACTTCATAATTGGACTAGTTGGCTTTCATTACTTACCTAGAGGTTCTGCAGAGGTCCAAGACGCTTTTCTCATCATGTTTCTTCATTTACATTTCATGATTAGCAAGTTGTTAGACAAATAGGTTAGCAAAACGCATTACAAACTTTTACCTCTCATGTAATGTCAATATTGTTCCACCATTGTTCTTATTCAAAATTATCTGAACTCATCAAATATGTTACCACTTAAACTAATATTATGAGTATCCACGTTATGAGTGGATTATACTTTGTATATGTTATTATAAATTTTGTTATATAAATATTTTAAAATTTAAATCTGACTACTAATATTTTTTATATATAATTTCTAGAAATTTTATATTAATTATGATCCTAATGTATTTCATTTTTTCAAATAATTAACTGAATTGATTTTTCTAAATTTTATTTAAATATATGTATTTAAGTTATTTTTACTACATATAATTAAGATGGACGGATTGCTTTGGGCCATGGATTGCCTAAGAGAACGAAGATCCCCCACCTACTACCTTCGAGACGCATACTACCTTCGAGATGGATTGTGCAGGCTTAATTAAGATGATCGAAGAGCTCGATGACTGACCATCTTTCAAAACTGAACTAGATCTATTCTCTCATTTGAAAGAAACTTTTATTGATTTCGTCTTATCTAGATTCCTCGGGACCAAAATGTCTGTGTCGATGCTCTCGCTAAAGGAGCACGAGCACGGGGATCCCCTTTCACCCATGTAAATCATAACATTTCGGTTGGGGTCGATCTTATGATTACCCCAACCGACCAACTTTGATTTGTTAATGGGTTTAGATGACAAAAAAAATTATTTCTACTACATGTTTTTATTTCTAGTTATTTTTGTCATCTAATTTATCTGTATTTAACATTTTTTATTAGTTTTGAATGATTTTTAAAACAAAATATTTTAATTTTAATTTTAGTTTTTCTTATTCAATTGTAAAACTTTAATAATCAATATTTTTTAAACCAAATGATTTAATTAGATAATTCCTTTTTTATAATTCCTTTAAATTATGTGATTCAAGAATTTAAGAATCTAACAATTATTTATAAATTTAAGCTTCAGTGACGGTGGGAAGGCAAGAGCATGATAATCATACTCATTTTTTGTTTTCAAAGCCATGATCATGACAATAACCTTGGAGTAGTTCACATTATTGAGCAATAAATAAATGACTCTCTTAATTAATATCTTTAATACTAGCAATTTCCAGATGTTACTAAAAAATATTAGAATTTTACATGTTTGTTAGTTTTTAATTATTATTGTATCAAAATAGTAAAAATATATCTTAGTTCAATTTTAATAATACGATATATTAAAATATGTTTTATTTTAAATGTAAGTACTATAAAAGTTTGTTGAGATAAAAAAGTGATTTTAAATAGAGAGATTTGTCTATATTGACAAATTTTAGAAAGTATTTGTCTATTTTAGCAGTTTTTTGGAATATAACACTTTTGGTTGTTTCTACGAAGAAACAAAAAAATAGTAGGGGTGAGAAAAGACAAGCTTGCCCTTAAGTTGATATGTTGATATCAATTTCTGTTTTTATCAACAACCCTTAGATCATAACTAATATAATCCATCGGATGGCTCTTGCCAATCTAGTTAGAATATGTTGAGTCTTTTTAGGTGTTTATCTAATTATTCTCTCTCTTTCTCCATTCTCTCTCTCTTTCTCCATTCTCTCTCTCTTTCTCTATAGATCTAGCTTTTTTCTCTCTCTTCTCCATGAATTTTCTTTCTTTTCTCT
>OVAU01003227.1:0-11338 GCA_900406315.1 Biscutella laevigata subsp. laevigata
ATTATCGAAAATGCATGTTTAAGAGTTGTGTCTCTCAGATGTCAAAAAAAAAAAGTTGTGTCTCTCTAAAAATGAAAAGTTGTGTTTCTTTGTTTATAACAATTATTTCTTTTATTCTTGTTTCATCAATTGTATCTTTTCATAAACGTATTATCTATTGATATATATAATAAAAAATTACTATTACAACCTTTTAAATAACACAAAAAATAAAACTAAATTGATTTAAATTAATAGTAAAATTTTCAAATTATAGAAAACGTGATAAGTGAATTTAAGTATGGGAACACAACCTTTTATTAGAAAATCTTTGAAAAGAAATTAATTTAAATAAATCAATAAACTCAAATAGTTAAATTCTTCGTGACCTTTAATTTCAGGGACACAACCAATTATAATTTTTTTTTTTAAAATCCATTAATTTAAATAAAGCAATAAACTTAAACCGTTGGATTCTACTAAAGAAAAGATGACATCATCATCTATAATACAATAATATCAACCATTAGATCTTTTAATTTTTTTCTTACAAAAAAATATGACATAAACATGACATCATTTTGAAATTCCTATTATATATAGAATGGTAGTTTAATTATCTATATATTGAATAGGTACAAATACATGAGACAATTAATTATATAAAAAAACAAACGTGACCTTTTATTTATGAAAAATCATTTAAAAATAATTAAATACCTCTTTCAATTCAGGCCATTTAAAATTATAATGACATCATCATGCTTCTCCAGATACAATATACACCCTTGGATCTCTGTTTTTTTTTCCTACAAAAAATAGATGACATCATCTTTGGATTCCTATTATATATAGATTATTGTTAATTCTAACCAATATACACATCGTTTGTTTTTATTTATGTTTTAACCAATATATATAAATATTTTTTAATAATTAGAAACTAAAAGCATATTCTTTTGAATCGTTTTCCAATATTCTAAAAAAAATATTTAAAAGATTCTCATTAACAAAATCCCTAATATATAGGATTTATAATTAAAAAATATCTAATAAATTTATCTAGAAGAATATTTTTTGGTATATTCTAAAATAATCATCAATTAATTTGATATACATTATGTTTTGTTTACTATATCTCTAAATTACTTACATTAAAGTTATTTTCATAATAAAAATTATCCGCGTTTAGCGCAGGATCAACGCTAGTATAATGTTAAACAAAAGTGTAAATAACTATATAGATTGATAAACCTTTTTTTTCCAAAACAGACAAACCTTATTCACTTAAAATAGTTAAGATTTAACAAACATCATAATAATCAATACTAATTTCCTTTGACAAGAATGCCTTTGGCCACTTTCAAGATGCGTAGAACATCTCTCATGTGGATCCGTTCACCAGCTGCATACACAGTGCACGCCAATCCAACTTCTACAATTTTGTTAAGACACTCAAGTTTTGTATGAAGTTGTGCACCAGAAACATTCTCGATGAGTCCCTTAAGTTTAGGATCAATCACTTCCAAAATTGCATTATTTTGAAACCCATAACTTATCCATTGAATCAGATTTTGATCTCCTTCGAAACTCTCATCCATTGGGCTTTTCCCACTGAAAAGCTCTAACAACATCACTCCAAAGCTATATACATCTCCTGCTTCTGATGGCTTTTCTCCAAGTCCATACTCTGCAAATTTATATAATTATTACCACATAATTCATTAATATAAATATATATATTACCTTATATGCAATCATTTTTAGACTAAATTTATCAAATTAAAAGCATCTTTTTAAAAAAATAACTTTGCATCGACCTGTTATTAACAAAAATATTTGATGATGTGTTATCATCAAAATACATCTAAAACATATATGAAATAAGATTTTCTTAATTCATAAATCAGATAAAAATGAATTATATACAACGAAGAGGAATTACTGGAACGTTAATAACNTAAAAAAATAACTTTGCATCGACCTGTTATTAACAAAAATATTTGATGATGTGTTATCATCAAAATACATCTAAAACATATATGAAATAAGATTTTCTTAATTCATAAATCAGATAAAAATGAATTATATACAACGAAGAGGAATTACTGGAACGTTAATAACAATAAAGAGATTTAGAACTTAGAAGTGAGTGACTAACCTGGAGGAATATAACCAATGGAGCCTTTCAAGACATGTGTAGAGCTTATAGAAGCGTGACCACGTTCATCTGATCCTTCGAACAACACTCGAGCCAATCCGAAATCTCCAACTTTTGCAACCATCTCTTCGTTTAGAAGAATATTGCTTGGTTTTAGATCGCAATGAACTACAGGAACTTCACAATCATTGTGAAAATAATCTAATGCAGATGCTATGTCAATGGCTATATTCACTCTTTCTTCAACACTTAACCCAACGCTCCCATCAGATTTTATCTTCCTACATTTGATCCATTCTTCTAAACTTCCATTGTTCAAGTACTCATACNACTTAACCCAACGCTCCCATCAGATTTTCTCTTCCTACATTTGATCCATTCTTCTAAACTTCCATTGTTCAAGTACTCATACACCAAAGCTAGAAACTCTGTGTTTGTAAAGTCTATGCTTGAGCAAGAAGTTACTAGTTTCACTAGGTTCCTGTGTCTTACATTCCTCAAAACCTCACACTCTGCAATAAAGCCTTTGTAGTATCCGTTTGCATTGAGATCGATGACTTTAACCGCAACATTGACTCCTCGTAGTACCCCTTTGAATACTGATCCAAAGCTTCCAACGCCTAGAAGATATCTAGAGTTGAAATTCTCTGTAGCTCTCCTAATCTCATCATATGAGACATTCATGAAAGGTTCCTTACGGAGTGAATTTGATGATGATGTTGATATGATTGATGACTTTTTTGCTTTTCTTTTCAGAATCAAGAAAGTTATAAGACATATCGCAGTTACACCCACCACGCAGGTAATAATGCTTGCTTTCAAAAGCTTACTACTGTGCATTCGAGTTTTTCTACAAGTGGTGTGGATGCAAAGCTTTGGATTTCCTTCCATAGAAGCTCTTGAACTATCCTTGAAGATCCCATCACTTGGAATCCATCCTTCAAGATTGTTGAATGAAAGATTCAAGAACTTCAAAGCTTGTAGTTCTTGAAGTTTTGGAGGGATAAAACCGGAAAAGTTGTTTGAAGAGAGATCTAGAAACTCCAGACCTTTGACTTCTGCTAATGCATCTGGAATTGATCCAAAGAGATGATTTCTAGCTAGGTTTAGCTTCTCCAAGCTCTGACAGCTTTTGATAGATGAAGGAATGTTGCTTGAAAACTTGTTATCAGAGAGATCTAGACTCACAAGGTTTTCAAGAAGACTTATCTCTTGAGGGATTGGACCAGAGAACAGATTTTTCGATAGATTTAAGACAGAACTCAAGCTAGGTAGGTTTAGAAATCCATTTGGTAAGCTTCCATTTAGCCTATTGTTGGATAGGTCCATTGATAAAGCATTCTTGAAGTTTCCAAATGATGTCGGGATCATACCTTCTAGTCTGTTCTGCGATAGATTGATCTCATTCAACGCAACAAGATCGCCAAGAGAATCCGGAATTCGTCCAACAAGTTGATTCATTGCGAGTTCGAGCACTTGCAACCCTTTCAGATTCCCAATCTCTCGAGGGATTTCACCAGTGAGTGAGTTGTCAGTCACGTTAAGCAACGTCAAGCCTGTGAGATTGCCAATAGCTTCAGGAATTGTACCGGTGAAGCGGTTTCCTCCCATGTAAAGTTTTGAAAGATTCTTCGGGAGATTGCCAATAGATTCCATAATTTCACCCTCCAAGAGATTCCCATCAAATGCAAGGAAGTGAAGTTTGGAACTATTACTCAAAGACTTGATGAAAAGATCAAGATTTTGATCTCTACCCCAAACTAACTTGTTGAATCCAATGTTGTACATTTCTAGGAATGGGAGATTGCCTAGTCTAGGTGATATAGTCCCTTCTAGAAGATTATGTGCAGCTCGTATAACCTTAATGTTTGTGAGGTTATGTAGAGAAGCTGGAATCTCTCCAGAGAATTTGTTGAAACAAACATTAAAAACCAAGAGATTTGGAAGTGTGTCTCCTATGTTGCTAGGAAATTGACCCCATAAGTTGTTTGAAGCAAGAACCAAAGAGACTAGAGAAGAGATGTTGTAAATAGAAGGAGGAATGGTTCCGGTAAGGTTGTTTATGGTGAGATCAAGGACTTGTAGCCTCTGAAGACGACCTAACTCGGTAGGTATTGGACCACTAAGAGAGTTTGTGCCTAGGCTTAAACTAGTGAGTGATGAGATGTTTGAAAGAGATGGTGGAATTGGTCCATAGAAATGATTTTTTCCCAAGTTTAAAACACTGAGATTCTGGAGATCACCAAGTTGGTTTGGAATAAGACCAGTGATTGTGTTTGAGGTTAGGTCTAGGGTTTGGAGAGTGAGTAACTTGCTTATGTTTGAAGGTAAGGATCCTTCTAAGTTGTTGGAGCTCAAATTAAGAACCTTTAGACGGATAAGATTTGTGATCTCTTCGGGAATTGGACCTTGAAGTTGGTTGTTTTGAAGTTGAAGAGATGTGAGAAAAGAGAGATTACCAATACTTGGGCTTATGGAACCGGTGAGACCATGAGCAGAGAGGTTGATGGAAACAACTCTTCTGTTTCTTGTGTTGCAAGATACGCCAGTCCAATTACAAGGAGATAGGTTTTGGTCCCAAGAGAAAGATAGTGTTTGTGGGTTTTGGCTAATTTGTGACCTAAACGAGATCAAAGCTTCTCTGTCGGTGTTTAGTGAAAAAGAAACTGACCTAACAATGGAAAATGATGAAACTGAAAGCAAAAGAAGAAGAAAAGACAGAAGATTAAGAACACTTGAACCCATTTTGTGATATCTTTTTTCTCTCTTTTGCATATGAAATTGAATCTAAGAGAGGGTTACTGATTTATAGTGATTCATTGTTGGATTACGTGTTTAGTAAGAACAAATTAAATTTGGAAATTTCTAGCATCCGTCAACAACACGTAAACCTGACATCGAAAATCAACACAAAAGTCCATGAGTTATTTATAGAGTTTTATGAATTGATATATTTCATTGATACATAGATGTACATATACAGAGGAGAGGAGTTATATAGCAAGGGAGGAGAAGATGATCTTGAAGATCGTATATTAAGGTGCAGAATAAACAAAATATATATTTCCCATATGTGAGACAATCAGAGATTATGATATGATCTCTATACGCCCCCTCAAGTTGGACAACCGGAGGAGAGTCCAATCTTGGATGATGTCGTTTGCAGAAGTGACGGGGTTACAGGTTTGGTTAAAGCATCAGCGAGTTGGTCCTTCGTCGAGACATGAGTGACACGCAAGAAACCAGACTGAACGAGTTTCCTGATGAAGTGATAGTCTAACGCAACATGTTTCATCCTCGAGTGGAACATTGGATTAGTTGCAAGGTAAGTCGCACCAATGTTGTCACAATAGATGACTGGTTGAGATACAGATTCAAGACCTAGTTCACGGAGGAGGGAAGCAACCCAACAAAGCTCCGAAGTCGTATCTGCGACAGCTCTGTATTCAGCTTCGGTGGAGGATCTTGCGACTGTTCTTTGCTTCTTGGAGGACCAAGTGACAGGATTAGAGCCGAGGTAAATGATGTGGGCACCTGTAGAAGTGTAATCATCTCGATTACCTGCCCAATCCGCATCGGAAAAGGCATGTAGCGCAAGTGGTGAATCACTCCGGAGGAAAATACCCATTTCACGTGTACCTGTCAAGTACCTTAGGACACGCTTTGCTGCCAGCCAGTGTAGATCAGTGGGACAGTGCATGAATTGAGACGATTTGTTTACAACAAAAGCAATGTCGGGTCGGGTGAAATGCAAGTATTGTAAGCTGTCAATAACTTGTCGATATTCTGAACCATCAGGAAGAGCAGTACCTGATGTCAATTGCAGTCGATCAGTAGCAACTGTGGGAGATGGAACTGGTTTGGCAGAGGACATGTTGGTTCTGTGAAGGAGATCGTTGATATACTTGCGTTTATTGAGTAACGGACCAGAGGAAGAGCGAACTGCTTCAACACCAAGGAAATAACTGAGCTCACCGAGATCTTTAAGAAGGAACCTGCGACTTAACAAATCAATGAAGGTGTTGACGTGAGCAGAGTTATTCCCAGTAATAATTATGTCATCGACATAGAACAAGACGTATGTGAAATCAGAGGCAGTTCGTTGAATAAACAGAGACGCATCCGCTAGCGAGTTCACAAAACCAGACTGCAAGAGAAAGTTACGGAGCTCTAAATACCACGCTTGCGGAGCTTTTTTTAAACCGTAGAGTGCCTTGCGCAACTTACAGACGTGATCAGGCTAATCTTTGTCAACAAAGCCAACTGGTTGGTGCATATAAACATCTTATGTTAGGTGGCCTTGAAGGAATGTGTTACTTACGTCCAACTGTCTTAATTTCCAGTCACGAGTAACAACAATTCCGAGAACGACGAGAACAATAGCTTGCTTAACAACAGGACTGTAAGTTTCTTGGAAATCAATTTCTGGACGTTGATTGTAGCCTTTGGCGACGAGGCGCGACTTTTTTAACCGATCAAGTAATCCAGTTGGTAGTCGCTTTGTTCTGAAAACCCATTTATTACCAATGAGATTGTAGTGAGGAGAAGGTGGAACAAGATCCCAAGTTCTCATTTGTATTTGGAAGTTTATCTCTTTAGCCATTGACTTACACCATCTTTCATCTTTTAATGCCTGAGTAGCAGTTGTTGGCTCGTCATCTTTCCGAGATGAGGTAAGAGCCATAATGGACATCTTGTGAGAGGGCTTCCAGATGTTATTCTTTGCACGAGTTCGCATCTGATGATTATTTTGTGCTGCTGCAGTTTGCTGAGGAGCAGGCAGATGAGGAGCAGGCGGATGAGGATCCGGTGGAAGAGACAGAGCAGGAACTGGAGTAACAAGAGCAACAGGTTATGCGAGAGTAGCAGAAGTGGACAGATTGTCAGACTGATATGTTGCAGCAATGTTTCTGAGACAGGGGCCTGCACATTTTCAGACTGACAATGATCTGGGGTTAGATGTGTAACAGGGGAAGAATCAATACCTGGAGGCACAATTGCTGGCTGGAGCGACGTGGAGCCATAGGGGTGTGGCGTCAAGGGAATTGTGGTGACTAGCGAACACCACTGATGAGGTGAGATCGGATTTGATGGTGTTTGGGAAGTTAAATGAAGAAAAGGAAATTGATGTTCAATGAACTGAACATGGCGAGAGATAAATACCCGAGAAGAAACAGGACAGAGAAAGGCACTTTGTGTGAGAGAATAACCAAGAAAGATGCATGGTTGGGAGCGAGGCTGCAACTTGTGATCCGTGTATGGCCGTAACCAGGGGTAACAAAGGCAGTCAAAGACCCTTAGCTTGGTGTAATTAGGAGCAGAACCAAATAGCTTTTCATACGCATGCAGAGAGATGTGACAGTGTGGATGTTGGTTGCCTGTTGATGAGATAAACAGCAATAGAGAGAGCATATGTCCAATACGTGAAAGGAATGGAAGCATGAGACAGAAGTGCTAACCCAGTCTCCACGAAGATGACATAATATTTGTAGCCATCAACAGATACCAACGGTGAGGTCCATACATCGGAATAAACAAGTTTAAGGGGTTTGTGAGAAGACAAAGAAGAAGTGGTTACAAGTGGTAATTTGTGACTTTTATTAAGGGAGCAATCGTTGTAGTAAAAAGAGGAAGAGGTTTTGAATCAGTCAATAATAATGGGGAAATAACAGACTTTAAAACAGAACTAGCTGGATGACCAAGCCGTGAATGCCAGATTGAAAGGGAGGTTGTTAGAGAGGAGGAAAAAGCATAAGGATGAGACTGGTCCTGCTGAGGCCACACGTAGCCTCCATCTTTAGTCGCACCGNTGAGGAAGAGGTTTTGAATCAGTCAATAATAATGGGGAAATAACAGACTTTAAAACAGAACTAGTTGGATGACCAAGCCGTGAATGCCAGATTGAAAGGGAGGTTGTTAGAGAGGAGGAAAAAGCATAAGGATGAGACTGATCCTGCTGAGGCCACACGTAGCCTCCATCTTTAGTCGCACCGGTTATAGCATTGACGCCCCCGTTGCTCGATCCTTCACCTGAAACAGATCAGAGAAAAATTCCACAAAAACATCATTGTCAGTGCACAGATGTTTAACTGATAAAAGGTTGCGAGCAATTTCTAGCACATGAAGCACATTATGCAGAGCAAAGGATCGAGAGTGTGAAGGTAGAAGAGATGAACCAGTATTTTTGATCTGAAGACCTAAGCCGTTACCAATCACAACGTCCTCACCTCCAGTGTATGGAGCATGGAAGGAGAGATTCGCAAGATCTGAAGTGAGGTGATGCGAAGCTCCAGAGTCCATTAGCCAGGCGGAGGAGTCAGACTGCGGAAGTGTGGCATTGTAAGCTTGAGGCGAGTGTTGGAAACGCGGTTTGGTTTGAGGCAGAGGTGCTAGCGTAGGTTGCTGAGAGACAATGCGGAAGAGAGGACATCTCTAGACTTTGTGACCTTGAGTGCCACAAGCTTGGCATTTGCCAAGGTAAGGCCTTGGAGCACGGGAATCATTGGTGGGTGCTTTAGGCGAGAATTGGCTCGAGTTGTTCCTGTTGTTGGAGGAATTGTGGTTCTTGTTGTTGCGCCACTGTTGAGGACGATGGTGAGCCATATTTGCGTGAACGGAAATGAAGGAGCAACAGCAATAGCATTAAGGGCAAGTTCTCTGTTGATCAACTTTTCATGAAGTTCAGCAAAGGAGATAGGGGAGTCTCGGTTGTGTATAGATTCGATAAGAGAACTATAGTTGTCACTGGACCCTCTAAGACTTGATCTGTGAGATCTTCATGGTCAATCGGACTGCCTAGTAAGGCGAGAGCATCCACTTTGGATCGAATCTGCTGCATATAGGTGTCAATGGTCTGAGTTCCCTTAACACACTGCTTTAACTGGTTCTTGAGTTGCTTGATGTGACCACGGGAGGGCTTGGCATAAGTGGAGGCAAGAATTTTCCAAGCTTCAAGCGATGTTGCAGCTGTTGCAATAAGGGGTTGATGAGATATCTCAATGAATCCCATGAGAGAGCTGAACAGAAGGCTGTCTTGACGATCCCAGACAGTGTAGGCGGGGTTGGTTTCAACTGCACCATCGGTGGTTATGGTTTTCTCTGGAACAGAGGTGGTTGAATCTATGTATTTGAGCAGGTCATATCCACGAAGAAGAGAGCGGATCTGAGCACTCCAGGTGATGTAGTTGGTGGGGCAAAGCTTGGTAACATTAATCATGTTAACAGAGATAAGAGAGTTCTGTGAGGTACCGGAATTAATCACATAGGCAGAGTCAGAGTTGGACATGGTTGAAAAGTAAAAGGAGAAGAAAAAGTGTTTAGTTGAGGTTCTTGGGAAGGAGAGACTCTGATACCATATAGAGTTTTATGAATTGATATATTTCATTGATACAGAAATGTACATGTACAGAGGAGTTATATAGCAAGGGAGAAGATGATCTTGAAGATCGTACATTAAGGTGCAGAATAAACAGAATATATACTTCCCATATGTGAGACAATCAGAGATTATGATATAATCTCTATATTATTGAGCTGTGATATATGTGTTATACATTAAAATTTCGTATTGACATTTTACACCGATGGATCGTAATTTTACAATGTTTCTTCTATCAATATTTTTTCTCAAAACTAATTTGATAAATACATTAACTCATATCTATATTATATATACGAGTATTATATATAGTCCCTTCTTATTTTTTGATATAAGATCTTGAACACAAATATTTCATATCATACTTAAGTTGTCTGGTAGATACTAAAATATAAGTGTGTGACAATCATCCATGATTGAGCTAGTTTTTGAATGTGATTTAAACATATATTTGATAAAAATGGTATCAGAACGGTCCAAATTTCAACATGAAGAGGTATATTATATGTTTCATATTGATATTTGAGCTTTTTTTTTTTTTGTTGGACTAATAGATAAGTGTGTAGGTCTGGTTTCCCTAGAGTACAACCTTTGTTCTGACTAAATCAACTTCTAAGATTGTCTGAAGAAACTTAATCACATAACATCAAACGAACATAAAACAAAGAAATGCATAGAGATTTTTGTTGAATCTGAGTTCACCATTGTGGCTACATCTCAGGGGAGGGAAGAAGGTCCCTCAGCCTTCCACTATGAAATAACCGAGGTTACAACAGTCGTGACTGAAACAGAATACGAAGAAGGAGAAGAAGAGATTACAAGGGAAAATGGAAAAGAGACTTGCTGAGACTAAACAAACACCACCTCAACCCTCTACTTCACTCTTAATCGATTATCCCTATCTCTATCCTTGAGGAGTCATTTACAATCACTTTGACTCACTCTTTTCTCTTGAATCTCTATTAAAAATGGTGGACAAAGCCACACTTCTTTCACTTAGCTTGGAGGCTACAAGTGAAAGTTTCACTTAAGCTCCAAAAACCTTATCTTTGATAAAGGACCTTCTTACCCTTCACTTACAAATTTTATCACCATCAAAATTCCATTGTTAAGTTTGAATCAAAACCAACATAAGTATGTGACAATCTTATACTTTTAAACTAGTTTTTTTTTATGAATTATGTCCACGTTTACTAAAATCAACCAACATTTTTTCTTTTGAAAAAGCAATGATTGACGGTTTTTGTTATCATAGTTGATTCTTTTGTTGGTAATAATTACTTGAGCCAAACGTCCTTTTATAAAACAAAAACTCTTTCGATCTCAAGTTCACATTTTGAAGCTTGTTATGACTTGACTTTGTACCCGAAAAAAGTAAAGACTTGACTCCACGTGTAACTTTGATGAACCTCAAAAACATCCTTCCATTAATAGCCACTCCATTTTTTCTTACAAAGTAAAGTCCATGAAAGTAACAAGTCATACGGTTTCACGTTTTTGATAAGAGAGAAGGAAAAAAAAAACCTTTGACCTATTCTCCTCTTGACTTGTTCTCCTCTTAGAGAAAAAGAAGATCACCATTAAGAGACTAAAAGGTAAAGATTTTAGGGTTTAGAAATTACATGTGTCCTCCAACTTAACCACAAAAATTAGAAGTGTATTTACACACTCTTCAGACTCATGTATAACCAGAAAAGATCATTCAATACTGTCCGCTTCAACGACTACCTTACAAATTACGACAATGGCCATGTTCGTTTGGCAGTCGCTAGCGATAGAGATCAGCGATAGCGATAGATTTATGTTCGTTTGGCGATCGC
>OVAU01003228.1:0-11337 GCA_900406315.1 Biscutella laevigata subsp. laevigata
GTGGCCATGGGTAGATGCCAACATTTCTTGGGAGCCAAGACAGCTCCTCCACCGCCTTTTGCACTTGACTCTGACGCGGAGCACTTCAAGGCCCTTGCTATTGGACCATTCCACCTTTGGAAGGCTCCAATCCTTCATATGGCAACCCGGAGACTTGCTAAAACCTTCGGTTGATCATGACCATGTTGTTGCTTGTGCCCTTTGTTCACATATTACCTTTGGCAAGATCTTTTTGGCACACCTTCTAGGAAGACCTAGACTAGCACCACCTTGGATCATCAAAACCGCCATCGAGAGATTCAAAATCTCTCATGGGTTGATCCGTGACGTCACCCATTCGGCTAAGCCATTCTCTTCTTATCTCTTAGTCAATATGTGTTTGAATTATGATTTGTATTATACCATTGACTTAGGATTGAGAATGATGCATTGTTTTGTTTGGGAACCCGGAATCATCATGCTTAGTGCCTTATATGATTGTGGTTCCTTGGCCATGTTGAAAGAAACTGATTCATATGCCCATCCTTGTAGGAAATTGGATTTGAGGACAAATCCTTTTCAAGTGGGAGGGGATGATACACGCTCGGCCAGCCTCAAGCTTGAAGCTAGAGGAAACATCTTGGGCAAGAATGATCTGAAGTTTGCACTTGAACCGAAGCTTCTTTTGGAGCTAATTTGGGAGATGATTGGAGACTATTTGGCAGACATGGAGCTTAATGGAGGTCTTCAAAGTCATCACAGCCAACCACAACCTTTGGATAAACTTAGGAGAGTCCACAGGATCCAAAACTCAGATGATATCACTTGTGCTTACAAATGCTAAGTGTGGGTTATTGAGTGGTGGAGTACTCTTTTTCCTTAGGTTGAGCTTTATCCCATTGGATTTTCTCATCAAGGTTTAATTAGGCTCTAGGTGCATTGCCAAACCATCTCATAACCCATCAAGAGAGCCAATTTTGCAAGAAGATCCAAGACTTCAAGATTATGACCGTTGCAAGCTCTCTTTACCTTTAAGCTTTGCGTTTGGTTTATTACCTTTTAGGGTTATTTTTAGATTCCTTTCATTTATCTATAAATAGCTCATGTAAACCAAACTTGGTCATTAGCTTTCATATTTTTTTAAAAAGTCAAAGAGAACTTCTCTCCATGGAAGTTCAGGTTCATAGAGTGTGTTATATCTCTCGAACCCCCTTTGGTGTGTAACATCCAAAGGACTATCTTGGTGTATCTAAGGTTCAACCATCACCTTAGTGGTCCAACTCGTTCCATCATCAATCTCCATCTCTCACTTCAACCATCTTCCACTTCTATCAATCGGCCAAACCATATCTACCACCATCTTGGCCTTCATTTCACTATCATCATCCTTGCATCCTCACGGTTACTTCAGGTCTTGTTCATCACCTTCACGGCTTCTTCATCAAGTATTCTTCATCAGCAATCCATCTCACCTCCATCTTCACTTCATTCACCTTCCACAACTATCCTTCGGCCAAGCTATCCTCATCTCCATCCGGCCATCACTCCATCTCCATCTATCACGGTGTCTTCCCCACAGTTGCTTCATCATCTCACAGCCATGTTCTCAACCCCACGGTGTCATCCCCAGTCTTCGTTCCATCCATATCCATCTTCCAACCTCAAATCTTCCGCCTTTCTACTCGTTTCCATCGTACAACCCTCAAGATCTCATCTTGTGCTTCATCTCTGAATCTCCTTGTTACTTGCTTGGTTCGACTCTTGGGTAGGCATGCATCACATGGTGGCCTCACAGTCTTTTCTAAGATCCGCTCTAAGCAATAACATATCCATCTCTTGGACGTAGTCTTCAACTGATTTAGATCATTGAGTCAAGCTTCTCAGCCTCTAGTGAAGGTCTCTATGATGATGATTAGGCATCAACCCTCTTCTCATGGCCGCTTTCAACTCGGCCCAAGTATCAACGGGGAGTTCCTCATTCCTTCTACATGAAGTGACAAATTGATCCCACCAACTCAAGACATAGTTGTTGAATTCCGCGGCGAAAACTCTAACGTTGTTGATCTCGGAGTACCTTCTACACTCAAACACGAGCTCAATCTTCTTTTCCTACTCAAGGTAAGCATTAGGGTCAGTCTTTCCATGGAATGATGGAATCTTTAGCTTGAGTCCTTCTACTTGTTCATGCCTTGGCTCTCTTCAGTATGGTCTTTGAGATACTTGACTCGAGTTATCCGCGTGCTCCTCTTCTTCTTCATAATACCTATGATGGTCTTGTCTTAGTCTAGGTCCCCTTGGAGGTCTCTGTTGTCTTTCCTTATGATTAACATGATCGAAATGATCTCCCTCATCCTCATATATTATACGGTCTTGGACCCAATCCTCTTGTTGTCTCGGGTGTGGCCCTCTAGGATGTCTCCATGGTCTCTCTCTTGGAGCATACAGTTCAACTCCCACATGGTCTTCTTCATGGGCAAGAGGTCGTCTAGGAGGAGGAGGTGGAGGTTTGGGTGCTTGAGGTGGAACAAGGGTCCTTCTCAGTTCCTCGAACTTCCTTTCACTAAACCTAGTCAAAGCTTCGACATAGGATTGATCAGATAGGTCTTCATGTTGGTGGAGGTCTCCTTCAATGGGTAGATTAGCCATTTGAAATGATCAAGGCAAACAAAACGGAGAAAATTTAAAATGGGTCGACGGATGAACATCCCACATACGGCGCAGGNGAGGTCTCCTTCAATGGGTAGATTAGCCATTTGAAATGATCAAGGCAAACAAAACGGAGAAATATTAAAATGGGTCGACGGATGAACATCCCACATACGGCGCAGGCCACAACAAGACTCGTGTGGGTGTTGATAGGTGCGCGTGTCGGGCAGATCTCTGTCGACTGATGATCTAGCCGTACGTATGATCTCGACCGTTTTCAAAATTTGTGCTTTTCTTCCTTGCTTTTTGATGAGAGTGTAATTTACTCTAATATAACCTATATTACTAATGATTTTGGTATTATTATTGACTTGATATTGGATTTCTTTAGTTGTTTTCACAAGATTTTAGGTTTTGGACCAAAAGGAGTGCATTGGGTGGAAAACCTCTAAAATCGGCAAAATCGAGCTAAGAATGAAAAATTCACAAGTTCATAACCATACATGACCACGAAGCAAGAATGGGCTTAAATCAAATCTAGAGATTTAGTTTCTACAGAATTTTTTCTCATGCCATTTGGAGTCATAGACTGAGAACTATCTCATTTCTTGCAAAAGTGCTCGAAGGAACCGACCGATAGCCGGTAGAGACTGATTTATTGAAGCACTTTCCATACCACATTGTGGTACAAGCCTAATATGGATAAAATTATAATTGAGTTAGATTTCTAATGACACCAAGTATGCATCATTTGGAGTTCTCAAGCACAATAGATCTTAGTCTGGTCGCGACCCTATCCTCGCAGCACCCAAGTGGTGGCCAAGGCCCGTCCGGCCCATCAAATGTGCAGCCCTGATAACGCCAGCTTCCATTACTTCTAGAATACTCTCTCACAAAGCAAAATGGAAAAGATCAAGTCTTGGCACACACTCCTCTGCATTGAAAGGATGCAATATTCACCGATCACAAAAATGGAAACTCATGAGCGATATTGTCATTTCGCAAAAAGGCAACCCTAGCTCGCCTCCTTCAGCTCCCAAGTCTATATATACTTCATTTGTTAGCTCTTTTAGAGAGCTTGGTCGTTCCTAGATCATTAGGTTTAGTTTAGGGTTCTTGAGTGGAGACAATAGAGGTCGAACCTCTTGTCTTAGTGTGCTCGAGTTCTTTAAACTTTACCGAGTTGTATCTCATCTTTCCCAAGCTTAATAAACGTTTTTCTTCTTATATTATTTTCTCTTTACAGCCTGGTTATTTCTTTGCTACTTCTTGTGTGTGCCCAAGCCTTTGTTTCTCTTCGATCCAAGGCTTAAATACCGCAAGTTATTTCCGTTGCTTTGCTTGCTTGTTGTTCTTGTTTCTATTACAGATTTTCTTCCTAAAACCTCAAGTTCCTTAGAGTTTAGATATTTTCTTAGGGCCTTTTCCGTGAATAAACCGAAGTAGTTAAGCCAAGCTTCTCTTCGGTGCATCCCTTGTACTCACGGCTAANGTAAACCGAAGTAGTTCAGCCAAGCTTCTCTTCGGTGCATCCCTTGTACTCACGGCTAACCTAGTTCGGATCTTGCTTTACTTGTTGTATTAGTTTTTTTGCTTGTTTAATATCCCTACCACACGTGTCTATCTCAATAGTTTACATGTGTGAGTAGTAGGTAGTGTGGTCTAGAGAGTTTCCGTCAAGAAAACCATGATCTAGATATGATGAAGGACCGGTTCAAAAGAGCGTTGCCTAAGAGTCTTCTCTCAATCCGAGTGTAATGCTTGGCTAGGCTTGATTATCTAGCCAATGATCCAAGGGTATCTCATAACGGCAAAATCCCATGAGATCCCGGACAATTTGTTGAGAGAGCAACCGAGAGGAACTTTGTATAGGGGCAAAATCTCATGCCTAGACTTCCTTTAAGGATCTCTTGGTTGTGAGCATATCGAAACAGTCCCATAATGATGCTAGCTTGGCCACCAAGGGAATGAATCCCATCGCCCTTGGTTATTTGGGCCATGTAGCTAAGGGTCCTAATGAACCACGAGAGTGGGGTAGGACCAAGTAACTCTTGTCGAGCTCAAGATGGTACACTCATGTCACTCTTAGAACCGAATTAATTTTATCACGAGATCCAAGAAGGGGATCTCTCAAAGACCTAACGTTTTAGTTATTTGAATTCTCTTAATCTCAATTCGTTTTCCCTTCTCTTATTGCTTGCTACCATTGCTTGTTTATTTTTTTGTTTAGTCACTATCAAAACAAACCCCCATAATCAACTTAGCTCTTGTGAACGTTTATATCTAAAGTGAAATTTCTCTGTGGATTCGAACCATAAGTACTCAACTGACATAACTGTGCCCTTGCAGCTAGTGTGGTGACGAGGAAAGAGAAATTAAAACCTCTGATAAAATTTGGCTAGTAAAATAAACCACATCACTTTTCCTACATTGTCTTCAACCTAGCACAAAATGACAACAAATACAAACAAACAAACAAAGTTTGTGCTTGGACTCCATCACAAACACAAAACCTTGAAGATTGAATCGATTTAAAAGAGAAAAATCAAACCTTTTTGTACTAAATGTAAAGAATACGAAGTTAAAATCATTTTGGGTTTTTAAGGTTGAAATGCAAAGATCTAACAAAATGAAAAGTCCAAACGCACCAAACCGGGGCAAAACAAAGAAAACGAAAATCCTTTTGGTTTTTTTCTTTAAAAACGACAAGGAAAACAAGTAAAAGCAAAAAGCTAAGAACTTTAAGGAAAGAAAAAAAGAACTCTCTTTTCTTGGCTAGATATCTTCAATTTGCTCCGATACCACTTAACATGATCTCTCTTGGCGGAAAGAACCATGATTGAAGAAATCTAGAGCCCAGGACGGCCGAAGAGGTTATCTAGCGATAGTCGGCCTAAAGGTAACGACTTGAAAGCACTAAGGAGTGGCTTGGGGCATGGGGCAACTTAGGGAAGATAGTACGAAGGTTGAATGAGAATGGCATGAGAGTGAAAGCTCGGGCACGCGGTGGAGCCAGCGAAGACCTGTGACGGAAGCTGAGCTTTCACCCAGAGAGCGATAGCAAAATGGAAAGGGAAATATGGCGGCTTTGAGCTGCATGAGGGAACTGGATGGCTGGAAAGTTGGGGAAGTCAGGGGAGGTGGCAAGAGAGGATCGAGGAGTGGAGGCATGGTGGACTGACGATAGAGGTNCAAGAGGTAATGAGGAACGACGATTGAGACAGAGGGTGTGGCAGAGGTGCGAAGGTGGAATGAAGCAAAGATGGATGTGGAAATGGAACGAAAAGGACCACCAAGACTATGGAAGAACCTTGAATACACCTTGAATCCTAGGATGCAACACACCTAAGGGGTTTCACTAAGATATGACACACTTAGTAAAGAGAGAACTACCTTGAGAGAAATTCTCGGTTTTTTATTAAAAGATAGCTAAAGAAACGAAGTTTGGTAACAAAGAGTTTAAATACGCAAACTTGAAAAGGAAGGAAGCAAATCCTAAACACTTCGGCACAAAAAGAAGAGTTTAATTAGATAAAGGAAGGGTAGTCAACATATGACTAAGTGTCACATTTTTGTCTAATGCGACTTCATCTTGAGGCTTCTTAGGGGGTTCATCAATAGATTATGGTTGTGATTAAGGGCCTCGTTAAACCTTGGTTGGGAAAACCACTTGAGATTAAACTTAACCTCGAAAAAAGAGTGTCCAACCTATGATGAACCATATTGGGGACTTAAAGGAAATCTAACTTTTATCTGGTTTATGTGGTCCTCCTAACTCTCCCATACATACATCAAAGCTCCAGCAAGCTTTCGCGGCCTAAACATGGTCATAGGACCGGTGGGGATCTCAAGTGAGTGCTCATCTAACTCAGCCTCTACAGTTTGGCCCTCCATGATCATATCAATCTTGCTCCTCCATCTTCCGCTCGTTCCACCGCGTTATTCCACCAGCGCCTCCGCCTCCAACCTACTTTTCCACCCCTCTTTCAAGTCATGCACCACCTCCACCTTGCCTAACGGTTCCTGGTCCAAAGACGCCACCTTTTTTCTTCATTAGCTGTTACCGCTACTTTGCCCAACTTCGCCTTCCTCCGCTGTTCTCCACTTCCTTCACTACGTACCATTCGACCCTCGTTCACCTCTGTTGTCCCCAGCCTCCGTCCCATCCCTCTTGAGCTCACCACTTCCAAAGCTGCAGTCAAGACCCTGAAAGACGCAACCTTTAGGCTGATTGTCATTGATAGTCTCTTCGGTCGCCTGTCACGCTAGCTCACCTTAAAGTTCGGTTCGACCTCTCTATGGAAGTTCATGCCAAGAGGTATCAGAGCCACTTGAAGAGATCAAGCCAAGAATATGGAGTTCTTTCAATTCTTACCTTAAAGTTCTTAGCTTTTTGCTTTTGCTTGTTTTCCTTCTCGTTTTTCAAAACAAAAAATCAAAAATATTTTCGCTTTTTTTTGCTTTGCTTCGGTTTTGTGCGTTTTGGCTTTTCATTCTATTAGATCTTTTCTTTCAAAACCAAAATCCATAAAAGGTTTTCACCTTTCTTAGTTTTAGCATGTTGGATACATTTTTCTCCCAAGGTGTTTAGATCTTCGTTCTTGGTCTTCCATTTTCTTAGTTTAAACATCATGAATGGGTTCAAGGCCGTAGAAGATATGAGGATGAAAGAGATCATTTCAATCATATTGACCATAGGGAGAGACAACAGAGACCTCCAAGGGGACCTAGATCAACAAAAGACCATAGTAGGTATTATGAAGAAGAAGAAGAAGAGCACTCGGATAACACGAGTCAAGTATCTCAAAGACCATACCAAAGAGAGCCAAGGCATGAACGTATAGAAGGAATCGAGCTCAAGGTTCCACATTTCCATGGAAAGAGTGACCCTGATGCTTACCTTGAGTGGGAGAAGAAGAATGAGCTTGTGTTAGAGTGGCCGACACACAATACAACGACTATGCTTTAAGTTGGTGGGATCAACTTGTCACTTCATTGAGAAGGAATGGAGAACTCCTCATTGAGACTTGGGCCGAATTGAAAGCGGCCATGAAAAGACGGTTTGTGCCTAATCATCATCGCAGAGACCTTCACCAAAAGCTGAGAAGATTGACTCAAGGATCTAAGTCGGTTGAAGACTACTTCAAAGAGATGGATATTTTATTGCTTAGAGCGGATCTTAGAGGAGAGCGCGAGGCCACCATGGATAGATTCTTGGGTGGATTAAACCGAGAGATTCAAGACAATTTGGAGTTGCGACACTATGTTGAGTTGGAGGAAATGCTACACAAAGTCGTGAATATTGAACAACAACTTAAGAGGAAGGGCAAGTCTACTTACAAGCTCAACTTTGCTAGAGAAAGCAAGCCGACTTACACTAAGGAGTGAGACTCATCTAGGAAACCGCTTGTGCCTACACCCATAGAAGACGCTAAGGACCAACCAAACTCATCTAGAGACAAAGGAAAGGCCATAACCAGTCGTATAAGGGTTAAGTGTTTCAAGTGCCAAAGTAGAGGTCACTGTGAGATTGAATGCACCAACAAGAGAGTGATGGGTCTTCTTGATGACGGTGGGTATGTTTTTGAGGATGAAGAAGTTGTTCAAAACGAGCCTATGGAATTCCCCGAAGAGTGTGAATAATAGGATGCCCATGGAGAACTATTTGTCTTACGAAGAGCCTTAAGCGTGCAACCCAAGGAAGAGGAGTGTGCAGAAAGGGAAAATCTGTTACATACTCGGTGCATAGTGAACAAGAAAGTGTGTAGCCTCATCATTGACGATGAGAGTTGCACCAATGTGGCTAGCTAAACCATGGTTTAGAAATTGAACTTGGAGACAAGGAGCATCGAAGGCCTTATAAGCTTCAATGGCTTAATGATGAGGGAGAAATGAAGGTCAACACTCAAGTGACCATACTTAACACAATTAGAAAGTATGAAGATGAGGTTGTTTGTGACCTGTTTCCCATGGAAGCCGGCCATATCCTCCTAGGAACGTAGTAGCAATTCGATCGAAGTGTGGTGCACAACGGCAACACCAACAAGTACTGATTTGATTATAAGGGAAATAAGTCCATGCTCGTCCCCATGGCCCCCTCAAGAGGTCTCCCAAAATTAGATTCACCTTAGGAAGAAGGAGGGAAAGCCTCTTAAGCCGTCCAATTTTCTCATCAACTCCGGTGAAGTAAGAAAAGCTTTATACGCTAAGCGATCGGTTTTGATGTTTGTTTATAAAGAAGATCTTAATAGCTTGACTAATCCAACACCGGATCATCCAAGTGAACTTAGACATAAGACTGCCTCATTGATTCAGTCGATGACATAAACATAAGGCCCTGGCCGATTTTCTTCGACACAAAGTTTATCAACTGAGGAATGACCATGTCATCGCAACGTGACCAATAACCGACATCACAATGATGAGAAGAGGGCTTAGGAATTATATTGTGTATTAGCCTAACTAGTTTCCGACATTAAGAGCCATCCACACCGATCTCCTCTAGGAATAAAACTCGACGCCATATGTAAGCCGATCAGAACTAAAATGATATAAGCATGACAAGCCTCAAGCATGGTGCTAGAGGAGGAGTATTGGACAAGCTTGACATGGAGCTTGTAGATAGACTTGAGTCGCACAAGAAGACTATTTTGGAGAGACTTGAAGATCACTTGCAACATTTTGAGCTTAATAGAGATCATTCAAGTCATAATGGCCTTGAAGCTCGAGTCTTGATTCACCTTAGAGGTGACCGGATTGGCTCTTTTTCTAGGTCTAGTTTTATCCCAATGAGTTTTCTAGACCGGGTTTTAACGAGGTTAAGATGAGCACATCCCTGCCTAAGTGTGAAGCCCTGAAGAATAACTGATTCCTCAAAAAGAAGAATGGTCTGATCCATGCACAAGACTAGTTCCTTTAAAATTTGCTTCCTTTTAAGTTTTTAAGTGTTATAAATTTTAGCTTCCTTCCTTTTAGTATTTAAGTGTTTTGTAAACCAAACTTTGTCTTTAACTTACATCTTTTCTCAAAATTTAGAGATTTCTCTCTCTTATGGAAGNGTTTAAGTGTTTTGTAAACCAAACTTTGTCTTTAACTTTCATCTTTTCTCAAAATTTAGAGATTTCTCTCTCTTATGGAAGTTTAGTATCAATGATGAGTTACATCCATTGGAACACCTTGATGAGTCATATCCAAGGCTTGATGTATCAAGGGCTTTCCATTCCCCTTGTGTCCATTTTGTTAAGTTCTATGGGCTTCCAACTCAAAACCAATTAGCAATGAGTGGATTGGCCTATATCCCTTTTATACTAGTTAGGATCCCTTCCAGCTTCCGATGTGGGACATTATTCCCTAATACGCCCCCTCGAGATGATGGCTCTTCTGGCCTTAGATCTCGGAACCTCGGGCAAGGATCGATGGACCAGTTTGGTTCGCAACGATAATGGATCGGGCTAGGTCGTATGGATCTGAGCTCTGAGACCATGATAAGTTCTATGGGCTTCCAACTCAAAACCAATTGGCAATGAGTGGATTGACCCATATCCCTTATATATTATTTAGGATCCCTTCCAACTTCCTATGTGGATTAATAATCCATAATGCGCCCTCTCGAGATGATGGCTCTTTTGGTCATAGATCTCGGAACTTCGTGCAAGGATCGCAAGACCATTTTTAGTTCGCAACGATAATGGATCGGGTTGGGTCATATGTATCTGAGCTCTGATACAATGTTAAGTTATATAGGCTTCCAACTCAAAACTAATTGGTCATAAGTGGATTGGCTCATATCCCTTATATACTAGTGATGATCCTCTCCAATTTTCAATGTGGGACAATAATCCCTAATACGCCCCCTCGAGATGATGGCTCTTCTGGCCATAGATCTCGGAACTTCGGGCAAGGATCGATGGAACAGTTATGGTTCACAACGATATTGGATCGGGCTGGGTCGTATGGATATGGGTTCTGATACCATGTTAAGTTCTATGAGCTTTCAACTCAAAACCAATTAGCCATGAATGGATTGGTTTTGAGTTGGAAACCCATAGAACTTAACATATTTCACTTCCCTTTTCCACCTCCATCTCACGTCAACCTCCACTTCTATCTTTCATTTCCACCACCATCTCACCTTCGCTCCACCTCCATCTTGCCATCTTCTTCACGGCTTCCCCATCATTCCATCTCACCTTCACCCTCCTCATACCAATTTCATTCTCACGGCAACTTCTCCATCTTCATCGTCAAGCTTCATCACCATTATCACCTCTTCATTTAACCTCTGTCCTCATCACCTCACCATAAAGTTACCACCTTTCCATCATGATCTCAAAATCACGGCCACTCCACCAACTCATGCCCTCGGCCACCACTCTTTCACCTCCACCCTCACGCCATCCTCTTTTCTTCATCAAGCCACCATTCATTTTCCATATCACTCACGGACCCATCTTATCTTTATCATCCCTCCACTTCACGTATTGATTGATTTTGGTTGATTTTGGTTAGAAATTGCTTTTAAAAATGGAGTAATCGCTTCGTTGAATGAGCTGAACGAAACCGCTAACCAAACCTAATGTTAATTATTAATGATCATATTAACCTTAATAACCGGTTCGGTTAATTCAGTAATTTTGATTTGAATCCTATATATAAAAAGAGAAGGGGGTGCTTGTAACGACCCGCTCCCGTAGGCCGCTACCTCGAGCCCAC
>OVAU01003229.1:0-11336 GCA_900406315.1 Biscutella laevigata subsp. laevigata
ACCCATTGGGTAATTATGAAAAATTTGGTTCGGGTTCGGTTTCTATTTTTCGGGTCGGTTCGGGTCGGATCGGTTCGGGTCGGGTCGGTTCGGGTCGGGTCGGTTCGGGTCGGGTCGGTTCGGGTCGGTTTTTTTGCCCAGGCCTAAGACAAACCATTAGATCATAAGTAAAAAGCAAAAATTTTATGGCAGAGACTGAATTTGTTTATAGAAACAAAAAATAAAAGACAAAAGAATGAAAGGGCATTTTCGACAAAACAACAAAAAACTATTTACCTAATTTGACATTTTTTTCAGAAAAGTGTCAAAATCAGAGAATACTTTCACACATTGCATAAATGCACAATTTGTTCTCAAAAAGTGTCATTCTATACAGATCTCTCTAAAAAAATTGATGAAAAAGTGGGGTTTTCTCCGAAGGGAGTCGATGTTAATCGATATTTTACATTTTTTTTAGGCGGCTAGTTGTATCGATGATAGTCATGTTGCTCACAAGTCATTTAGATATAATACACGCAATTCAGATGCAAGCGTATTAAATAACTATTTATCTCTATAAATCTCTCTCTAGCGTGTTTTCTGTCTATCTGTGTTGTGGTGTACACCTCTCTATTTATACGATAACTCGTCCAGTTTAAATTGTGCTTTTCGAACCGGATTAAGGTGAACTCTGTAACTCTTCAGAGGGCCTTTCGTTGGTTTGAATTTAAATCTTTTTGAATCTTTCATCGATCAACTTATTCTTCGAGGTTTTAGTAAATGGGTCGATTCAAATTTGGACCAAACTGAAGTGGGGTGGAATTCGTCACCAACAATAAATCCACATAGTTATTTTCTCCCTATGAATTATTCAATGTATTACTAGTGGATCCCTTTAAAGAGGACAACTTTTTAAGAGTTAGTAGTACAGAGAAGCTAGACATTTAAACAGCCACACGTGATCAGCTAAAAGGAGGATACAACAATAATTAAATTCTAGTTATGGGAGTCAACTCTGAATATACTGAAACCACGTGGGAGATGTATTATATGTAAAACTTTGAGTTGGTGGTTCTTGCACACCATTGGTTTGAAACCTTGTCCAGAGCCAGTAGCTTATCTTCTAATAACCAAAGCTTCCCAAAGAATTGGTGGTTCTTGCACACACGTTTAAATTATACAGGTTTCTGTATGAATCAGTCTGATTTCTCGAGTAAAGAATCTCCCTCTATGTAATTTTGCAAACTTTTTCACAGTCTTCACAACAACAACAACACATACATTTATTATTTTCAACTAAATACACTCTCCTCTATCCACCAATCTCTAGCCTCGTTCCGTTCAACGAGGATTCAGACTCACAGGCCAATTCGGCCTGCCTGGAACCGGGAAACAATTAAAAAGCTAAGAGATAGAATGTTCAATCTTGGTGTGTAGAGTAACAACGAGGTCATGTGCATCATCCAAGAGCTTCCACACATCTAATTGTCCTGCCATACTATGACACTCCCTTAATATCTCATCCATGCTGCTATACTTCTCTATTATACGTTTCCTTCTTTGCAACACAGAGGCCGCTATTGCATACAGCACTAAATCATCGGTGGGAGGCGCACGCTGCCTTATCCTGCTCCATGCGGATTTCCCCATCCTCGCTCTGATTGCAGCTTGATCTGCCCACATCACTTCCCACAGACACAGTGTCTGATCGAGTGTCAGCTCTCGTCTGAACATCACAACAACCATTCTGTATACAAAGAAACAGTCTTCGGCTTGTAGTTTCTCGAGATGTTTGTAAAGCTGAGCGTCTTTGGATTTGATTATCTTTGAGACTATGTTGAGTTGTCTTCTGATTCCAACCTCGTCTAGTCTGAAATTATGACGGGCCTTTTTCATAAACCCGACAAAACACCAGAACGCTTCATGGTCATCGGGGATTACAGAGAGTATAGGGGAGAGAAGGTCGCTCATTCCTTGGCAATAGCCAATATCAGGGTCATATAAAGCATAGGCTTCAAGAACAGCAACGAGGCGTGCAGCTTGAAAGATTTGATACGGTTCCAAGTGATTGTAATCTTTTAATCCAACAGCTTCAGCAGCACGACCTGCTCTGTCCTCGGATATATCTCCCATGGATGGGGAATAAGGGGTCCACTCTGAGTTGGCACGCACTGCATCTAGACGAATAATACGTTGCCATGTCACAAAATCCTCTTCTGTGCGGGGGATAGATGAGTTTTCCGGATAAGTATTGTTCACATCCGGAGTATTAGAAGATTGAAAGACCTGTACCACTTCACTCTCATCTGAAGAATCTGAATCTGATGACTCGGAATTGAGTGTAGAAATAGTAGCATTCGTGATTCGTCTTGAACTGCTGTTGACTGTCTCAACTATACATGAAATCTCACTCATGTACCCGATACCTTCAGTGATGTCTTCATTGCTAGAGAGAGACTCGCGGGCACTGACAACTTCATCAGAACATGAACTGTCAGTGTCTTGGACATGAGACCAACCGTCCCCATCTTGGATTGATTCACTGACACTGTTTAACTTACGAGTCCCGTTATTGTGTTTTTGTAGCCGTCTGCACTGCCTGCGTAGTCTCTCATACTCCTTTCTGCATTCATAGAATGCAAACAGATGAGCTCAAAGTACAAAAATTTCCCCAAGTGGTGATTCAATCAGTCACTCTCGCTCACCTTCTCCGGTTTCTTATAGCAACTCTCTCTTCTTTGGAACTATTTAAACCGTACCTGTTTGAAGAAAAGTAAATTATCAAATGTAATGCAAAGAGGAAAAAAAAAACTAGCTTCCCATTCCCAATTATACTTTATCTAAAACTAAACAACAACTCTTCTATAGATGAGCAGTAGGTTACAACTAATAGGGAGTTTGACTGTATACTTACACACCAAGAAGAAATGGCCACACCTCCAGCCGAATGCTCGGCTCAATGCCCTACGAGAAAATAAGAGAAAAATGAACATTCTTTAAAATCTGCAACCAATAATAAATAGTTGTGATTGCGAAGTGGGCGTGGGTTCATTAAGCTGTGACTCACTCTACTCCGGACTTTCTTCAACAAGTCCACTCCTCCATTTCGAAGTCTACCATCAGGCTGGAAAAATCTTTTCCACTGCTGAGGTCTAAGGGGCCTTTTTCTTTTCCTCCGGGACCATGGTGACTTAAGACGAGGCCTGAAACAGTGAAACAGAGGTTTATGTGTCTATTTGTTGTCTTGTTCTCGAGAAGACAGAAATTTTGAAGAAAAAAAAGTATCCAAAAATAGCCATGGAGCCTTAAATGTAGACCAGCTAACATCAGATTCAGCTGAATATTTCATTTGAGACGACTAAAATGAGCAAACAAATGTCAATAATTTATCCACAAGCATAAAAAATTGAAGCTTGGATTAACTCTATAATCATATAACAAGCAATCATCAGAAAATGGAAACTCTATTAACTATCTATCCGTCGATGATTGGTTCTTGATGAAGTTCCAGAAATGGCATTCATCTGGAGGAAACGAAGTCAATCAAGGGCTCGAGATCCTGGGATTTGAAGAGAGAGAGAACAGAGATCTAAGAGACTCACCGATCGGAAGAAGAAGAACAAGAAGCTGGAGATGAAGATGCAACAACAAAGAGAGCAGAACGTAAAGGAATCCACGAAGATGACGAGGAAGAAGGAGGAGACGATAATGGCGATGAGGGATTGGAAGACGACGAGGTCGTTTGAATTCTTCTCAGAGCTTTCATCTAATTACCAAATCAAAACTTCAAACTTCTCTATCTCTTCCTCCTCCCTCTAGATTAAACCTAACTAAGTCTGAAGCACGATCCACCAACCGCGAATATTCCTTCAATGGTACTACAAACTCAAGCAAACAGAGCGAGAACTCCAATAAATTCCGTGAAACAGACGATTAACTTCAAAATCTCCGGCGCAGTAAACACATTAACAACAGTCTCTCCGTCGCCGAAGACGAAGGAAGATCCGCCACCACACCAACTCTCCGACTCAGTCTTCACCGGAGACTGATCAAGTAAATTAAACAAAAGAAAATCTCCTGCCGCGTCCGTATTCAAACCGCTTGCTTCTTCTTCTTCTTCTCTATTGAAACGTGGAATTTCTATCTCTCAAAAGAATCTACGAGAGAAACATTAATAAAAGTCTCTCTCTCTTATGGACCCACGATCCACGAACTCACAAACCTTTAATTTACATTTTAGCCCCTTTTCTTTCATTAATTGTTTAATTACCCCCTATATAATCATAATCTGTAGATAATGGTTTCCAACTTATGAAGAATATTTCCGGTAGATCGGAAATAATTCCCCATGTCAACCGACCAAATCAAGCACATTGAATTAACAATTAGAAAAGCATAATTTTTATTTCATATTATACTTTTTTATTATTCTTTTTGTTTAGGAATCCAGGTACATAGCCGTTTTACAATAGTTGTATAAACATCTAAACAAATAACTAAATCATAGATACAAATTAAATACACAGTACCAATGGAAAAATTTGTAGACAACAATGATTAAGATTTGTAGACTACAGAAATGTGAAAATTGCACTTGAACCCATAGCATCTTGAATTTTTCAAGATTTTGTAAATTAATACATTATGATATGTATATTACGGGTTTATGGTTTTATTTAGAATTTTAATATATAGTGGATACAATTATAAAATTTGTTTCAATTCAAATTTTTATTTTCAGAATACTCTTTTAGTTACATATTGTTGCGTTTAACCCAAGTAATTTTTGAAAGTTGATTGTTAAAACAATAATGAAGATTAGACACTATTAGGTTAAACCAAAAAAATGAACAAACTAAAACCGAAAATTAAGAAAACTAATGAAAGAGATAAATTTGTGTAATACGTCTGACCATTTCGACAATCTTTATTATTTGTATTATATATACTTTAATTCTACATCTAGTTCGTCATCAAAACCGGCAACTGGATGTTGATATGCTCCTAAATTATAACCTTTAGAATTATATTAAGAAACACTTTATTGTCATTATCTTCTTTGGAGGATTCATGAATCAACATAAAATATTCTCAATTACAACAAATTATTCATTGTTCTTTAAAAAAAAAAAAAAAAACACTTCTTGGATTTCTTCTAAGTCTTGATTTGAAATAAAGTGTTTACAAATTATGAGCTTATGTTTGTATATTTTGGTCCTTGTTGTCAACAATACGTCATTCTATACTCAAAATTTGATATATATTTTCAGAAATTTAATGGAAAACTCTAACCCAAATGTAACATCTGTTAATAAATACTCAATAAATTAATATTTTGATATATCAATAACTTTTTTCAGTCTCAAACTTAATTTTAACCTAATTAATTACAATATAAATTAATATTTTCAATTTATAAAATATCATAAGTTCAACACTGCTAATTTATATAAAAAATATATATAATGTAGTTTTGATTATATAAAAATTTATAATTTCCAAATTTAGTCAATAATTATTCTTCTTTTTTTGTCAACTTTGGTAATAGGGATGGGCGTTCGGGCGCCTATTCGGGTTATGGGTTAATCTATTCGGGCTAAGGGTAAAATAACCAAGGAATTGTACCTCAATCGGTTTAAGCATGAAAGTTGGACCCAAATGGGTTTTTAACAAATTTTGGGTCTGTTCGGGGCCAGTAGTGTTTCGGGTAATTGGGTACCGTGCGGGTATTTTCAACAAAAAATATTAAAAAGTACTCAAAATACTAATAAATCTGAAAATTTAAACTACTTTCATTAATAAATTATAAAAACTAAACATAAAATTGAGACTAAAACATTTAAAATAAATTAAAATATATTAAATTTAAATATTGAACATTAAAAATTGTATCAGAGTTTTAAAAACATTTTAAAATATTGAATATTTAAGCTTGAGTTCGGGTTTTTCGGATACCCATTTGGGTTTCGGGTTAACCCAGTTGGATTTCGGGTATAAAAACCGCCAGATTGTAGCCCATTCGGGTTTTAAAGAAACTTCGGTCTGAATTCAGTTTGGTTTTTTTTTGGGTCGGTTTCGGGTTGATAATCGATTATGGGTTTTATGTTCAGGCCTATTTGATAGGCTATAAATAGATCAACCCACTAACCCAGTCAATAATTATTCGTCTGTCATAAAATATCATATATATACTTATGTTTGGTTAGAACACTAATATTTCAAAAGATTCCATTTGTTGACAAATTTCGATATTGAAAAAAGATATGTTTAGATATTTAAAAACGGTTTCAAACGAGAATATAAAATTGTGTGTAGCTGTTGTTTTGGATATGTTAGTTTAATGAGAAAGATAAGAAAATGACAAAGCTAGATTCTCTGCTTATAAAAAGGGAAAGTAAAGTATATTTTTCTCATATAAGACACTTATCAATTCAAATGTTAGTGTCGGGACCAAAAATTGAATGTTATTTTTTTGTGAGAATTGGAAAAAGAAAGAATATGCTTCAAACTGCGAATTTATTTTAATTAAGCCAAAAATAATATTGAGAATCTACTACTTTTTCATGAAGCCAGCAGTTACATCATCTTTCGTGAAAGTTACTCTATATATAAACTACTGTTATTTACAAAAGAAGTATATACAAAATGATAGGGGATATCGAAATTCTTGAGATGCGATATAGATTTTACTCCAATACAAAAATTATAAAATATTAAAATCTATACTATTAAAAAGTTATATTGAACTATTTTATTTAGTGATTAGGAAAATTAAATTATATATTCCTAACCAATATTTAAATATCGACATTAAAGATTTAATATAACTAACGATACTTACGTTCATGTATGTGGGCTTTGGATCTTTTATTTTCTTTCAATAAGCGTAGATATTTTTGTACACTTTGAAAGAAAATGTTTTATTTTATTTTTCTATGGGGACAATACGTTGGATGTTAATGTTTGTGGGCTTGATAATGGATTACAATATTTTATACAATACGTATTGAATTTTTTTTTTAGTCAACTATATTATATTAATTAAAAGATATCGAACTAGTTACAAACGTTCCACGAGGGGACTCGCTTAAAAGCGAGGAAATACTGCTCGGCAGAACTAAGCTGCGCGATGACAGAAGACAACACCTCTCGAAAGAGGTTAAAACTGACAACCCGAAAAACGGGAGAAAGGCTACCAGACCAAACACCCACTATATCCCATAAAACCGATTGAAATCGGAACGAGATAATAGTATGAGACGAGTAACTAGAATGGTTACAATTAACTAATACAAACATGATTGACTTAGTTATTTTTAAGACTACAAAACCAAGTAAAACTAATATTAAACAAGCCATAAATTGTAACCAACACACGTGGTGTAACGTGTCCGTAATCCTTCCAAATACGTGTCCACCATTGACATCACTAATAACATGACGTGGCATTCTTTCCGCCGAAATGAATTTTCTTTCGACCGGAGCACTGCTTCGTCGTCGTTGATGGTGAGTGAACGATAGAATCGAAAGGTTGGGTTCAGGGGCAGTGATGACCGTTACGTGAATCAAAAGGATATTCTCCAGTTGATGCGCTGCATGTTGAAGTTGCTTACGAGAAGACCCAAAATTGTTTGGCTTATACCCATCAATATCTATCTCTGAAGGTTGGATGAACCGATTAACAACTTCCTTTAACCCTAAGCTTGGAGAATGAGTGAGGACATGAACAATTAGTGAACTGGTACAAATTAGTGGCCTTGCAAAAGGATTATTGCATATAAAAGGATTATTTATAAAACAAGGCACGGTTCCGGAAACTATAATCCGGCCACCGGCCACCAAAAGAAAACGAAGATAAAGTTGATGCTTCAACTAGAGAGAAGATGGAGATTAAAGAGAGAGAGTGTAATATAGATTCGTTGGATTTGTATTGAATACTTTTAAAATCTCAGTTTTACCTTTTCTAAGATTATTAAAATTGTGACTTACCCTAAGATTAAATATTTATATTTAATATCTGGCAAATATCAAATCTAAAAAAATATTTCAATTTTCACAAATGTAAATATAATAATTATTACTTTACTTATTTGGTTTAGCTTAGATAAACTAAACAAAAATTTGTAAGTTAGATATCGATGAAATAAGATTTGGACTTATAGTTCAATGTTACGATCATATTAACTTATTTATAAAATTATTCCATAATCTTATTACATTTTAAGTTGATGTTAGACTTTTTAAAAATATGATTATATTTATAAATTAAGTATTTTTTATTCGTTTGAACAATCTGAAGCACACAAACCTCAAAAATATCTTAATTTTTTTTATTATATGAATGATACTAATTTAGTTCTTAATATAATAATAATATCAAATAACATTATATAATATTAATTTATTTTTTCATAAATATTTGAACTTTAAAATTGAGTATTATAATTCCTAAATTTTTTTTATATATTTTAGATTATTTGAATACTTTACAATCCCAAAAAAAAAGTTAAATTTTCCTAAATTTACTCTATAAAGGACACATAGGTCAAATAGGTTCTCAATTAATATAAAAGATAAGAAATCTATAATGTTAATAAATGGTCTAATTTATNTAAGAAATCTACAATGTTAATAAATGGTCTAATTTATATATATTAAATCTATTATCGATGGCAAAAAATTAATATTTATTTATTTTCACAGATATATATATATATATTTAAATATGTATAACAATACTATATATTTATATTTAATTTAACAATGATCTCGAAAATAAATAAAAAGTAAAAATAAAAATTTGTTTTGAATAATTATTAAAACTAAAATTAAAGTAAAATCCAAAATGTTTTAACTGGAGAAACTAAAATAAATATTTTAAATAAAAGAAACAACAAATTTGTAACCCGAGTTTGAATATATGAATATTATTTTACATGGATTTTGTTTTTAAATTTGCAACATCCAAAATAGCTTTTAAATTATAGGTATATAAACATAAATAATATAAACTAAATTTATACACTACTAAACAATATCTTAAAATAATATCATTACAAACAATATTTAAAATTAATACCAATTCAATCTACACTTAAAAAATAGTTTATTCTCACAAGTTATAATGTTTGAATTTGAAACTAATTATAAAACGGTGTTTAACGCGGGTACCACTCTAGTTATGATTAAAAACATAACACAACGGTATTCTTCTAGTGTTAATAATAATACATGACACTAATAATCTCTCGACTGTTCATAACACACAATGAGACGCAAAGAGGGGAATCACATAGATGTAAGCAATGAGTAAGAAACCAAAGAGAGTTTCTTAAACAGCAGCAACCGCCTCGGTGGACTTGGTTTCGGGAACATTCTTTGCAGGAGCAGGAGCAGCCGCATCCAATGGAGGTTTGGAAGTCAGTTTCAGGTGAGAAGGCGGGTTCTGTTTGAGCTTCAACAATATTTGTCTCATTCTTGCAAGATCGGTTGGCTTACCAGGCTTTGGACCTTGAATCACAGAGATTGTTGGCTTCTTAGGGTCCTGCTCTTTCTTCCCTCTTCGCTTCTCTATTGTTGGAATCTCTTTAGGAACTAGCTCTGATATTGCCTTCCAGTAGTTCTTGCTGGCTTCCGCGTAGAACTTCTCCTGGTTCTCTAGATACAGCTTAAATTTTCAAAGATAAACGAACACATGAGCAAAAGCTTAACCAACGCTGTAAATACTAAATATAGGCACTAGGTCTCACATGAACTATATGCATTTACAATTGCTGAGACTAAGATTGTATCAGCTGAAAATCTTAATTTCTACAAGCCATTAGATTGACTTCCAGAGACAATTCTTTGAAACCCATTTACAAAAGTAGGACAGATTGAAAACAGATGATCACAGTAACAAACTTGAGAAGAATCTGCAATTTTCTTAATAGACAAGGGAAGTAATGATATGCCAAAGAGCAAAGAAAACACCTTTTCCTTCTCCCTGTTAGCTGCTTTGTTGTTTTCACAAGTTAATTCTCTCTTCTTGTAGAATTCCTCTTTGAATTGATTTGCTTCCTCGATTATTTGGTTTCTTGCTTCCTTTTCTTTCTTCTCCTTCTCCTCAAGTTGAATTGCATTCTGTCTGCACAAAATAGCAAATTTGCTTGATACACAAAATCTTAGCTCAGATCCAATCTAATAGACTGATTACTTCTTAGAACAATGACACAATAGTTGATTTCATAAATAAGGATTTAACTTAATCAACGAGCAGATCAGAATCACCTTAAGAGCTATGATTATGAATCAAGATCAGAATGAAATTCACACATTAATAATGAAATTCGTCATCATCTAAGACTAAATTATCCACTTCAGTCAATTTTCGTAAACCTAAAGTGAAAACAAGTTCAATTTTCAGCAGATCTAACCTTCTCCATTCTCTAAGAGCAAAACCCTCATCAGATTCAATTTCCGACGGTGGTGGTAAGATAGGACCGTCATGTCCACGGTTGGATCCGAAGACTCCATCTCCGTTAGAATAAGCGCCGTATTCTGAAGACGGCGGCGCAAACACATCGTCAATTGAGTCATCGACTGGTACTGAGCCGTCGTAGCCTGAGAATGAGTTGTCAGTAGTGTCAAAGGAACCTGAAACTGGGATCGACTCAGACGCATCATCGTTGAGCATGACGAAGGAATCATCAAAGACAGACATCTTCTGCAACAAAGCGAATTTGGGGTTTTTCTGCTTTTTCTTAGAGCAAGAAGGAACAACTTGTAAATCTCACTTTTAAGTTTTTCAAGCTCGAAACTTTGTGATAGCAAACGGAAAACAAGATTCTCAAATCATCATTTCGGTTTAGATATGGTTTAAGTTTGGTATTTCGATTTATTCAATTTAGTAGGAGATGGTTTGGATTATATGCCGGTTCTGTTTTGGTTTAGTTTGTTTGGGATACAGATAAATGCATTAATTAAAAAAAAATAGATTTAATTTTGAAAAATTTCTAATCTAGAACACTTTTCATACTACTAATTGCACTCTAGAGCATCGCTATACTCTTTTGCACCTCAACACACTTTTAGTTTGTTCTATTACTCTTTTACTCCTTCTTCATTATTTTCACAAAACTAACCAAACTGACTTTTTGTATTCTGGTTTCAAAAACTAACTGAAAACTTTAATATTTAGTTTGGTCCCAACATTATTCTTCTAAATTTGTTTCGATATATAACTATATATCAGTGTTAGGGTTTTATAATTGATATATAGCAGAAAGGATCCAAATCAGATATCATCGCTGGGATTGTTGCCTCTCCAGTCTTTGCCTCTCCCATCTTTTTGACTCATGTATCTCGGTACTACTTCC
>OVAU01003230.1:0-11334 GCA_900406315.1 Biscutella laevigata subsp. laevigata
ATATCACAGAAATGCAAACGAACCAAATGAAGAACTCGTTTCGATCCAACAGGGAATCCCCAGCTTATGTTAAACTTAGCCTGCAACTCCTGATTATCTTGCTTCATCTCTTGTGCAGTCATATATACATTATCTGGAGCAATCTCTCTCGTAGCTCCACCGCTTTGATAATTCGGAGTATGAGTAGTCCAAACACGTTTTGCAGCTCCTTTCACCAGAAGATAGTTGTCATCAACAAGCCAAGTCCTCCACAATGTATCGTTAAATGGCGTCACTTTCAAGCCACCGACGTTGATTCTGTGTATTGTCTCAAGAACTTGAGAAGATAAGTTACTGACGATTTGAGCTGAGTTAGGGATTACAAGCTTAGTTCCTCGATCGATTATGAAATCTTTAGGTGCAGAGAACACTTCTATCGCGTTGACGTAACCAAATCCAGACGATTTAGAAGGAGTAAACGAAATCTCCAGAACAGAGTCATCGATTTTCAGAATGAATTCTTTGATCACGACGGAATTAGTACTGAAACTGTTCATCACAGAGAACCCATTAATCAAAACTCGGAATTTCGCTGACTCTAAGTTGAATGCTTGAGCTTTAAAGGGAGAGAAATGGAGACGGATGAAGTGAGTGTGTTTGCTGGTAACGCGGAATTTATAAGAAGATGATCCGCCGGGGAAAACACGAGCAGTCTGGTATAAAACGGGAGAATCAGGAGGTGGGTTCGGGTCGGTTAGTGAGATGGATCGATCGCCGGAGAGAAAAGGAGAGTCGGCGAGAAAGGAACGGATGGAGAAGGAAGATGCGTTGGTATTAGAGCCACAGTTAAGGAGGTAGTTATCAGTTGGAGTGAAAGCAGAGGAAAAAAGGAAGAAGAAAGGAAAGGTAAGGAGGATTAGATTAATGTGAAACGCCATTTGAGGTAAGCTTTGAGGAAAGGTTTGGTTTGCTATTGAGAAAGGAAATGGAAGAGAGAAAGTAGAAAGTGCGTTTTGGCTGTTCTTTTCTCTGTGGTCATCTCAGTATGTATCCACTAAGGTAAGTGAAAGAAAGAAAGAAAGAAGAAAAGTATTTGCAAATCATTAGTAGCAAGAAATTTCGTCAAGCACAATGGGAAACCAAAGCTAGCTTAGCATGATCTTTTTGAACAATACACTGACACAAATTCCACCATCAAGGCACATTAATTATGATGGATACAATTAAACACACATTAGAACATGGAACTGATCACCAGTTGAAACTAATTGCCTCAAAGTGAAGATTTTTAGCCAAACCAGATGAACATATCTTTGCCACTTCATGTCTCATCTTGCTTGGTCCACACACCATCACTCCAACGTCTTCCTTACCTTCTGCCTCAAACAGAATCTCTGCAAAACAACAAGCTTGTATTATCAGCTTCATGTATATGTAAATTCGATCACTTAAACTATCTGTGTCATGTATGTGAATATATGACTTACTTTTTAGATTAGGTTTGGAACCAAAGTGGACTGAAGTGGCTTGTACTATAGATTGATATGGAACGCTCTCAAGCTCTCTCTCATGCCCCCCGAACCATGAACCTGGAGAAGATGTAGGCGTCTGGAAATCTCCGATCTGTACCTGCTTCTTGGAATCTGTATATCCTTCTTTGTTCTGTTTCTTGCGCCACAAGAAAACTACACTCGAAGAGATGAAAATGCAGACACAACCTAGGAACATATCCCAAAGCGCTCTATACGAGAAATTATAGATCGATCCTGTGTTACGATCAACAGGGTAGATATAGAAACGTGTGACAATCGCTATGAGCAAGAGAAACATGACGAATGATGACAAGATCACAACTCCGAGCCAGAGGAAGTTGTTGGGTCCAAGAACAGGTGAGATAGGTGAGTCTAGTGGTTGCGGTTTGAACCATTTTGTCTGCAGAAGTCTGTGATCATCAGTTGTATCTGGTTTCTTGTCTTCTTTTGTAACATAGGCTTCGATTCGGAGATTCAGCTTAGAAATGTCAGAGGCTGATATATCTGAAGGGAAGATTAAGTCTAAAAACGCAAGATCATGGTAATGTTTAAAGGCACAAACAAGAAGAACATCTGGTAGTTTTGTGCTCTGGTTTTGGCTCTCAGAAATAAGTTCTCTGATCACTGAAATGAAGGGTGTGATTCCACTTCCGCCGCTCACTAGTATGAGAGAGTCATACCTACATATGATGGTTTTAATGGTAAAACTGCAGAAACTTAAGGTATCAACTAGATTAATTAAGTCCTTTAGATTCTCGTACCTGAGATTGAAGGAGTTAGGACCATAAGGACCTTCAGTAGAAACTTGGAGAGAATCTAAGGAAGAAGAGATATGAGTGTAAAGCTTTTGAGTCCAGCTTCCTTGTCTTCTTATGACAACACTTAGTGTATCTTTCTCCAAGTTACTGCTTGAGGTTACTGTGAATGGATGCCATTGAAGCTTCGAAATGCTCGGCACGTGTAGAAACAATATACTCGTCGGTGAATAATGTAGCCCTATATATTGTTCAAATGAAAGCCCTTAACAATCATGGTTTCATTTGAATGGAAATGTAAAATGGAGCTGGAACTAGTTATAAACCTGGAGTTTTGGAGAAAGTGAGTTCGAGGTTGTCGGAAGGTAAGATTCGAGCAGAGACAAGTCTAGATCTCTTGGTGGATTGTAAGAATCTCAAGTAACGATCGATGAAGAAGAGGAAGATATTAGGCAAGATCATGCAGAACCAAGCGTCTCCAACATGGAGTACATAGAAGAGTATATAGAGACCATAGAGATGGTGAGTGTAGAAGAAGATCTCAAACTTCTTTCGTCTATAATATGGTAAACTTGTAACCCACATAGCTATTCCAATCACCATTGCTATTGTTCCGGCTAGGTTAGGCACATATGTTGGATTCCATGCAAACGTCTTCACATAAATAAGAAATCATAAAAACTGGTATTAGTTTGGGAATAAAAGAAAGTAAAAAAACATCTTTGTCGTAGAAGAGTTTCAGTTTTTGTTGTTTGTGTGTTAGATTAATTAGAATCATCAATATTAGTTCTTAGATCTTGATACGAACTAAACCGAATCGGAAGTTTTGGTTTATGGGTAAAATTCGGTTCGGCATAACTAACTCATCGGAAGGGATTTGAAATATGTTTGGTTCTCTGTTCAAACCGATCAGATAACCAATTTTTTTTGATAAAAAATAAAATTAACACAAAATTTTGAAAACTATAAAAAATATTAGAATTAATTGAAANGAGTTTCAGTTTTTGTTGTTTGTGTGTTAGATTAATTAGAATCATCAATATTAGTTCTTAGACCTTGATACGAACTAAACCGAATCGGAAGTTTTGGTTTCTGGGTAAAATTCGGTTCGGCATAACTAACTCATCGGAAGGGATTTGAATATGTTTGGTTCTCTGTTCAAACCGATCAGATAACCAATTTTTTTTGATAAAAAATAAAATTAACCCAAAATTTTGAAAACTATAAAAAATATTAGAATTAATTGAAAGTACATGAACCAAATAATCAAAATTATCCAAATGAATCCAAAATTTATCCAGAATTATCTGTTAAACTATAAAATTCAATAAATTTTGATAATTTTTTTAATAATTGAATTACTCATAACTAGACTGAACTAAATCAAAATTATCGGTTCGATTCAACATAAATTTTGATTACCCTATAACCAAATGAGCCGATTTGAACTAACGGAACCGAACCACAACCCTAAAAACATCCGAAAAATATAGAATTAAGCAGACAATGTCTCCGCAAGTCGTGCAAGTAGTTAATCATCTAGACCAAAGCCTAAATTTCCGACCAAAAGTGTAAACTCTATGACTATACCGAACTAACGCCCTTGGTTATAAACTATAGTATAAAGTAACTATTTTATAAGTTTAAAGTATGTAACGGACCTCCATCAACTTATTAACTATGGCCCAGTAGATAAGGAAAACGACAGTGTGAACGAGGAAGCAAAAGTTTGAGATATGTCCAAGCCAAATGTGATATTTGATGCTTGACTCCGAAGTCAACCCGAAAAGTGGCAGAATCGTCGATGCTCTTGTAACAGGGAAGAACAAAAACGCCCAACATATGTGTCCCACGTATCCTATTCTCAACCCAAACGCCCTGAACTTTGCTTGCCATCTGCACCATTTCAATCAACTTTTCGATCAAGAACACAAAATCTTGGTTTGGATTTGAACTCACATAAAAAGTAGAAAAAGAAGATTACATTTTGGCGTTGTCGTGGTTATGAAGATGGACGTGATAGCTTTGGTAAAGATAGTTATAGAGAGACCAAATCAAAAGAGCCACAAACAATAGAGAAAAAGTCAACTCTGTGGCTGTTACAATCCCCAATGGATTCATCACCATCATCACCCTCCTCATTGTCCCTTTTATCTTCCATTCTCTGCATGATTATAATATTAAGTTAATCTACTTCTAATTCAAAATCAAGATAATGACCATTCTAATAGTAGAACTTCCAATATCGGGCAAGAATTGATGGACCAATTTTGTTACAAATCGATAATGGATCAACTTGGATTATTTTGGATTTGGTTCTGATACCATATTATGTTTACAATCTTCCAACTCAAAACCAATTAAGAATGAGTCGATTCACTCACATCTCCTTATATATTGTTTATAATCTCTTTCAATTTCAATTTCTAGTGCTAAATAATATTCCTAATACATCATTCTAATAATTTTAAAACAAATTATGCAAAGAACATAATAACAATGGATTTAGTAAGAAGACAAACCTTTGAGTTTGGGTGGGTTTCTTCTGGAAATGCAAATAAACACAACTCAAAACCGCAATGAACATCATTGGAACGGTAAGAAGCACTAGATTTATGCCTACATCAATAATATAAATTCTCATGATCAATAGAAGAATCTAAATGTTGAAATCAATGCAACAAACTTTGAAAAGTTGAATACCTTGAGGACCAAAATAAGTAGTCTTGAGGTACTTGGTCATTTTGGGGAGCCATGTAGTTTTGTAAAGATTAGTTGAAACCATAATCCAAATAAAAAACCAACCAAGAAATAGAACCATCATTAACATCTTCACTATGCTTCTCATATTCTCCATTTCTCTTTTATGTTTATATATCCACAATATTTTGTTTGCAAGTGTGAGTGAATGTATAAGCTTTTTGGACTTGGACAATTTATAGAGCATAGTAGGGGTAATATCGTATTTTTGGTCATTTGTATACATGTTATAATATGTCTTAGGAGGGGAGAAATATTCCCCTGTTTTAATTATCTTGTCTTTTGATAGTTTTTTTGCCGGCAAAATATACACAATATGTACATAATTTTATAGATACACAAATACATAACCTATATATCATGAATACATGGAAAATTACATTTTACATACATTCGTTTTCTTTATTACTAGAAACTAATTTTTTACCTATGCCAAACGTGATATAAGATATGTATATATTTATAATAGTTTTATGGTGTTAAATTTTGAATAATTTCTATTAATGTATATAATATTATAATATCTTATTATTTTGAGTTATTTATAATACGTTTTAAGTGATTACATATTATATAACATTTTAAGACAAGATTAGTTTCGATTAAATAATTTTTATATCTTTTTTTAACATCTCCACTTTAACGTATATAAAAAACTATTACTCCATTCGTTCCTTATTATTTGATGTTTAAGAGTTTTTCACGTTGATTAATAAAACACAAAACATCATTTAATTTATCGAAAAATCATACTACATAATATTAATGGTTTTTAGCTTTAAATTTTTGCATTGAAAATCGAAAATATCAAATTAAATGAAAGAAAAATAAAATACTTAAACATCATATATTGAGGAATGGAGGGAGTATTTTATATGAATGAATAACTTACTTATGTTTGTATTTAGAAATTATAAACAAATTTATATAAAAAGAAGCATATCACATATTAAAAAATAATTAAAATGACACAATTAGATTTCAAATATTTATTATAGAATTTGATTTTTTAGGAACTATTTTTTTAAAAAAAAATCTGAAGTTAATAATAATAATAATATTTATGAACAATTGACTATTTAAACTAACTAATATGGCATAAATAGATATAAAATATATTATTTAATTTAATTAATTAGTATATATGTGAATGATATATTGTAAATATTCGAGTAAACAAAAACTTATTTCGAACATATATATAAAGATATTCTGGAATTTTTTTTCATAATACACAATATTATTCTTTAAAAATGTTTTTATATATTAGTAAATAGAAGATTTCTAAGTCAAGACTTATCATCTCTGTCCATGCTCTAATTCAGAATCTCCATAATATATTGAACTATCTTCACTGATTATAGTAATTAATCCCGATTATTTTACACACATTTATAGGTTTATATATCGTATCGTCTGCTTGAATTTGAAGAATATATTTGGGACTATTCAGTTTTGGATTTCAAAATAAAATGTAAATGCATACAATATTTTAAACGCATTTTAGTATACTTTTTTTGCATTTTAGTATTTTTATCTACAACAGATTCAGGCAAAAAGAATCTCACCAAATGTATGGATCTAGTCAAATCAAAGTACATTACCTAATTATTAAACCTCATTAGATTGTTGGCAAAAAAAAAAACCTCATTAGATTTTTTTTAAAAAATAGCTAGGGTTTCGTGCGTAGACAGTTGAGATTTGAGAACATTCTTTAAGGCAAAGTGCTAAAAAAAGGCATGAATCACGCGTGGACAATTTGGTACTTGATGTACTACATCTTTACTCATTCTTAGCTAATAATTTATTTCTTATTTTAAAAAGGAATATCTTAGCCCTTTTTATTTACAAACTTGGGTAAATCCGATTAACAACTGCTATGAGTTCTAAACTTATTTAGTTCTGGCGAATTTAGGATTATTTTTTAGTGGCAATACAATGGAGCAAAAATATTTTATCATCAATTTAACCATGTTAGCCCATAAAATAGCTTGATTTTTTTTTTTTTCTCTGGTGCACTTGCCACCATAATGCTGGCTGTAGATCCGCATACATTATAAACTTCGAACTTTATTCAAGTCAACGAGTTACATGAGATTCAAGCTTCGTTCGGATCAACATGTTACAAGAGATCTGACTAATTCTGGGTACTAGGAGATTAATATCCCACATCGGAAATTAGAAGAGATCATTAATAATATATATGAGATATGAGTCATCCATTTATTGTTAATTGATTTTGAGTTGGAAGCCCATAAAACTTAACACTGAGAACCATGAGAAACCATGTGAAAATTCTTGAAGTGTCCAGAATAATATGACTTAATTTCGTACATACGGTGAATCGAACTCGAAATTGGAAGTACATATTACTTTTTGAGAAACGAACTCAAGTACAGTTGACTTATATTAAAAGATAAGTACAGTATAGTACAATCTACATTACCCTATATAATAGATTATCAATTACATTATTATGACAACCAAAAACTATTTGAATTTATATAATATATAGTAGACGTATTTTATTTTTACATGTCGAGCTCAACTAAGGGATTGATTATTGTTTATTTCTGTAAAAATGAATAAAAAACAACTGAAACGTGCACTTTCTGTTTTGGAGAAATGAACAAAAAGCTATATAAAATATTGAGACAACAACAATTACAATTTACAAGGAGTGATGGCTTCAGATTCCTCATTCTATTATTGTCCCTTTTTTTTAATATAATATGCTTCTTTATTAATTAACCGGTCCAATCCAATCTTCGGACCCAATAAAATTACAACCCTCAAAATTAAGATCCAAACTAGGCTTGGACGTTCGGGTATTCCATTCGGTTTTGGATACTATCCATTCGGTTCCGATTCTTTGGATATATAAAATTTGGAACCATTTAGTAACCGCTAGAAAATCGGTTCGGTTCGAATACTCTCGGTTTCGGGTCGGTTCGGATATTTTAAATGAGAACCGTCAAAGAACCAATACCTTATAGATCCAGTTCGGTTCCATTCAGTTTGATTCCTATTATATAAAAAAGTACCAAAATTGTATCCAAAGTAACCAAATATCCGTTAAAATTTTGAAAATAACAATTTTAAGTATATATTTTTGCATATTTTAATTATTTTAGGTATTTGAATTAAAAATAATTAATATTCTCCTTCTTCATAATTATAATTTTCGGTTTTTGGGTTAATATAATTAATATTTTCGATTTTTATTATTATAATTTTCAAGTTTTGATTATTTCAAATAAATATAACTAAATTTTAGATATATAATTATATTTCAGACCTTTTGGGTACCCTTTCGGTTCTCGTTTCGGTTCCGGTTCGGATCCGGTTCTTCAGGTAATGAATTTTGGATCCAATTAGTATTTTCACCGGTTCCGGATCGGTTCGGTGCCTCTTTTTTCGGTTGGGTTCGGTTTGGTTTTTCGGTTTTGGGTAATTTGCCCAGGCCTAACCCAAACCTAGACCCAAGCTAAGCAAAAACCCTAATCTAGAGAAGCAATCTTCAGCTTCTTCCGCTATCGCCGCCGTGGATACCAGATCCGACGCCGCTAAGCTTCCTCCACTACTAATTGGATCATGCTTCAGATACACGACGAACACCCGGGTCGTATTTCCCCACGAGATACGACCAACGTTCGCTTCAAAAGCTTTTCAGGAAGAGAGACTGTGAAGAAGAAAGCTACCTCGCCTCAGATCCGCGAAATGGACCCTTCCGGGCGGTTCCAAGAGGAGGCAGCGAGCACCCAAACTCCACTCTTCAGAGTAGGGGATTCTACCAGCGGAGAATAAAACGGTCTCAGACCCCGCTGCCGAGACACGATTGTAGATCCACCGGAGACACCACCTTTGCTGCATGGCGGAGAAAGGGGACAAACTCCGCCCAGATCTGAAAAAACCTAGCGGCGGAGGAAATGAAAGAAACTTACCATCTTGTAACACGGGGATCTCGAAGCGGCCGAAATCAGGAAACTGCTAGCCGTTGGGCATAAAAGAAGAGCAAAGCGACACATCGCATGGGAGAACCCTTTCCATCCAGATCCGAAGCGGAGGACCGAAGTGCTTTCGCTAGAGGGTGGAACCGTCAGACGAGCGGCGAAGGAGAAGGCCGGCGAGGGGAATGACGCAGCGCACGGACGTTGTGCTCAGCCGGCGGCGGATGAAAACTCCTCTTCTCTTCTATCTTCTAAACCCTAGAGAGAAGGCAGAGAGAAAAGAATTGGAGTGAGAAAGTCCTTTTTTGTTTTCCTATTATTGTCCTTTAACACCAATCTTGAAGATATCTATAATCGTTTTGAGGACCAAAAATCTACATTCAATGCCAATAAAAAGTTAGCATCAAGACACTTAAAAACGACAGAGAGAAGTGTAGAAGAAATAGAAAGAGGTGATTTTTGGATAGAAAGGTTTACGTTTTAGATTATTGGAAAAGCTGAGGTTCACAATCACATAGTGACAGCTGATTATGCTTTGTAAAGCATCAAATCTGTTGTGAAATCTTTATTACGTTTGTTGTATGTGTTTGCTCCCAGATTTGTTTTTTATTTTGTGCATTTGTTTTGTTGCAGGTTATTATTTGAACGTTGGTGTGAGACCGAAGAGAAGCTCTCGAACAGTACTGATCTTAATATGTATAGAATCTAAAGAAAAAAAATTTGATGCCCTTAAATCTAACTTTCTAGGTNATTGATGCTCCTTAAATCTAACTTTCTAGTTTTAGTGTCCTAAATTTGTTTAAATATTTTGATGCCTCGAAAGGATTCATTCTAGGCTCATTTCCAATTGAAAAATCCATGAAGACCGGTCTAACACTTAAGTTCAAATACCATTCTGAAGCCCATCGAGCCAAAGCCCAAAATAGAAAATGAAAACAAACAAAAATAATTTTGTTGTTACAAAAAAACAAGTGGATTTTTATTGTATTGAAAAGGCGGAGTCGTGATTTTTATTTAATGGTTCATGGTTCATGGTTCGGTGGCCCTGAAAGAGAGCTCGAGAGTGTTCCCTATCAATTAGGCCTGGCCAAATTATCCGGATGTCACCAAGCCGAACCGACCCGAAAAAGAGGGTATCAGAACCAAAATAAANTCATGGTTCGGTGGCCCTGAAAGAGAGCTCGAGAGTGTTCCCTATCAATTAGGCCTGGCCAAATTATTCGGATGTCACCGAGCCGAACCGACCCGAAAAAGAGGGTATCAGAACCAAAATAAACTAATGAAATAACCGAATGTTCCGGAATTTCTATAACCAAAAAACCGGTTCCGAACCATACCGAACCGATAACCGAATGGCTACCGAAATTTAATTAAATAATAAAATATTCGTAATATTTCTTACTAACTAAACTAATATTTCTTCAAAAGAGTGAAATATTTTAATTTCGTTATAGAATTTTCGGTTATTTTGGATATTTTGGTTACTTTCCGATATTTTCGAGTATTTTGGATAAAAATAGCTAAATTAAACTAGATCCAAAACAATTCGGTTAAAAAAGATTAATGCTCAAATACCCGAAAAGTAACCGAACTGAACTTGAACCAGTACCGAAAAAATGTCAAAATACCCGAACGGTTCCTAAAATCTTCTACCCAAATAACGGGTAATCGAATGGGTAGGCCTGGGCATTGTACTATAGATTGATATTGTTAGAGAATTTTTCTCTAAAGAATATACATAATTATAAATTCAAAAACTATTTTATTGTTACAACATAATTATTTTACAAAATCTATATTTAAAAATTTAACAATTATGATATACCATAATCGAGCTAATTTTGCTTTGACATAAACCAAAAAAAAATTTGGAATTTTGTTTTATTTTTATAAATTCTAAAAATCACCAAGCCTGTATTTTATAAATAACATTATTATAATAAACTTATATACGTTAAATAGAAATGTAAATAACAAAACACATATCCTCTTAACTATAAAATAAGTCCAAATTTAATTTGTTTTTTAAATTAAAAATCAAGAATTTTAATAAATTCTAATTTTTTGCAAATAAAGAATAGATAATAGTTGAGTTTTGTAAAAGTAGTTAAAAGTAAATATAATTTTATTTATTTTCACATATGTATACACAAATAGATAATCATACGAAAATAAATAAAATGATATGTATTAATTTATTTAGAAATAATCTCGAGATAAATTAAAATTAAGATTAAATTGATATATAATACTTTTTCAACGATATATAATAATTGTTTAACAAAATTAAATTAAAATCAGTAAAATTTTAACTGTGGAAATTAAAATAAAATGTCCTAAATAAAATGAACAACAAAT
>OVAU01003231.1:0-11334 GCA_900406315.1 Biscutella laevigata subsp. laevigata
AATCATTCTAGAAAATAGTCCAATATAACTTTTTTAAGTATATAAACCCTGTTTTAATAGATTAGATGATGAACCAAAAAAAAAATTTGATACAAGGGGAGCAAACGAAGGATTACAGCAACAATGCGAGCCAAAAACCTACAACAACAAAGAGGAAATATAAAACATTAGACAACAAGACACCTAACATTGAAAAAACCCGAACCACAGTTGAAGGAAGGACGTTGAAGAGGTTGCTGAGGTGAGATCCTTATCCAAGAGGAGAAGCTTCCTGCGCATGATGGTAAAAATTTCAGATATAACGACCTGAGTGGACTTTCTACTATCCGAGTGTAATCTGATATTTCTTTCTCTCCAGATGTGATATATAATAGCTTGAAATAGGATCTGAGCAATGACTAAGCAAGAAGGGTTAGTTGACGCAGTAGCAATCCACTTGGCTGCGATTAGGAAGGTGAAATCGATAGGGATTAAGAAGGACTGATGCGAGAAAATCGTCTCCCAAAGTGTCTTAGAGTAAGGACAATCAAACAATAAGTGATCGAGGGTCTCGAGCTCATGCTCACATAATGGGCAAGTCGGATCAATATCCATGCCCCAAGCGAGAAGTTTATCTCCGGTCTGTAAACGATTCCTAAAAGCAAGCCATAAGATGAAAGAATGCTTCCTGATCCTTTGGGGGAACCAAACCAACTTGTGCCACCAAACCAAAGGACCATCCGCATTCAACACATGCCAAGTTGTGGAGGTACAAAAAGCTGCGGGTTCAGAACCTGGAGAGAGTTTCCAGAGGTATTCATCGCGATCCTCAAGCGAAAGATGAGGAAGAATCGGAAGACATGCCCTCATAAGGCTGCATATAGGATGTCTTCTAGCCTCTGATCTCCATCCAACTACTTGAAGTCCACTCGCTACGGAGCTTAAACGTGGAATACCAAGAACTCTTGGCCCATTTGCACCGATAATGTTGATCAAGGAACCTAATCCGGTCCAGTTATCGTGCCAATAGCTTGCTGTTTCACCATCTCCAACCCGACAGATCAGAAACCGATGTGCTAAGGATCTTAACTTCAGCATCCTTTTCCAAATCCAAGAGCCATCCACTTGCTCACTTAAGGTCCAGAAATTCTTACGCTTAATTAAATAAGTCTTGACCCAAGCTACCCACAAAGATCCACTCTTCGAGAACAGTAACCAAATGAGCTTCAGGGTAAAGATTTGATTCCAAGGTTGAAGACGGCGTAAACCTAGACCTCCCGACTCTTTTGAAGTGCAGATAGAGGACCAAGAAACCTTTATACCAGACGAGCCTTCTCCTTTCCCTTTCCACAGAAAGACCGAACAAAGCTTTTCAATAAGATGAAGACACTTCTTCGGTAGCGGGAACACAGTGGCCCAGAAGTTAACAATACTGTATAAGACCGCCTGAATAAGCTGCAAACGCCCTGCATACGACAAATTCCTTACGAGCCAAGAATCCAAACGAGCTTTGAGTTTGTCTATAAGAGGTTGATAATCCGCCACTCTTAACTTATGAGGCAGTAGAGGCAAACCTAAGTACCGAACTGGAAGCACACCCATCTGTATATGAAATCTAGCTCTCATCTGATTTAATAGCGAATGATTCGCACCATCGAGAAAAAGGAGAGACTTGTTAAGATTGAGATAAAGTCCAGTGGCTCGATAGAAATTATCTAGAATGTCCATTATGACTTGAAGAGATTGCTCTGCACCATCAAAGAAAATGAGGATATCATCCGCGAAACTCAAGTGCGTAACAAGAGGGAAGATGGCTTTCGGATGTGGTCCAAATCGATTGGAGAGAGCCGCTTTGTCCAGTTGCTTGGAAAGAATATCCATGGCTAATACGAAGAGCGAAGATGACATTGGATCACCTTGCCTAAGACCTCTCTTCCCAGGAAAATAACCTGCGAGTCCTCCATTGAGTAGGACCGAATACAATGGAGTAGTAACACATTCCCTGATCCACCCAACAAACCTCTTCGGCAGGTCTAAAGCAGAGAGAAGGTTCATTAAAAATGACCAATCCAGATTATCATAGGCTTTGGCGAGATCAACTTGAAAGCATCCCCTAGTTACCAACCCCTCTTTGTTAAAATCCTTCACCAATTCAGAAGCAAGAAGTACGTTCTCGCATAGTAATCTACCTGCCACAAAACCCACCTGATTATTCTGGACCACATCATCTAGAAACCACTTGATTCTAGCCGCCAATATGTGTGATATGACTTTGTAAACTGTGTTACAAAGAGATATGGGGCGGAACTCTGAGAGTCTATCTGCTCCGATGCGCTTAGGAATAAGGGCAATGAGAGTAGAATTAACCCCTCTAAGCATTCTAGAGGAGTGAAAGAAATCCTTAACCCCTGCGATGAAATCAGCAGCCACGATATCCCAAACAGCAACAAAGAAATCTGCCGGAAGTCCATCAGGTCCGGGAGTCTTACTTCTAGGCAATGAGAAGAGAGCATCTTTAATTTCTAACGAAGATGGCATCTCAGAAAGTTTGCCAGCCAAAACTTCGTCACATCTGAAGGAGGTGAGGCACCTGATCTCATCAATCGATAGAGGATTAACCAAAGGGTTAGAAGTACCGAGGAGATCTCTGTAATAATGAATAGTCATGTTCTCCATTTCCTTCGGATTAGAGATGCGGACATTCTCCTCGTTCTTCAAATAATGTATTGCATTTCTAGCCACATTAGCCTTAACTGAATTATGAAACAGCCGCGTATTAGCATCCCCATCGCGTAACCAGTTGATGCGAGCCTTTTGTCTATAGAAGGAGTCTTCAACAGAGGACCAATGTTCCCAAACAAGCAGCGCTGACTTTTCTTCCTCGAATAATTCAGGTGTTGGACAGCATAGCAAACGGGATTGGCAATCTGTTAAAGCTTCAAAAGCGTCTTTAGCCCTCTGCTGAATATTATTGAAGCTTGACCGATTCAATTCTTTACAAACCAGCTTGACAGCTTTCATCTTGATGGCCAAAGAGACCTTGGGAGAATTAGGCTCAGTAACATTTTCCCACGATGAACGAACTAAGTGGAAGAAGTCTGGATGAGTGGAAAGGAAGTTGAAATAGCGAAAGGGAGATCTTCTACCCACTGACCGAATCCCCAACTCAACCACACAAGGCGAGTGATCTGATATTCCAGGTACATCAAAAACAGCAGAAGTCATCGGAAACATATCCAACCACTTCTCATTAGTCATCGCCCTATCCAGTTTGCGAGCAATTGGATTAGCGACTTGTCTGTTGGTCCAAGTAAAGAAGGAGCCACGAATCGGAAGGTCCATTATATTAGCCGTGGTAATGCAGTCTTGAAAATCTGAAATTCCAGTTTGGGAGACAGTGAAAGGAACCAAAGAATAATGCTCAGTGGAGGCTAAAACCTGATTGAAATCTCCCAGAATCACCACTGGCACTCTTGCTAGTTGATGACTTGTTAGTAATGTAACAAGACGACTCCAAAGATCACGTCTCTCCGCCACTAAATTCCTGGCATAGACAAAAATAACCGTGAACTCAACCTCTGACGATAGAATACGGACTCCACATACCATAAACTGATCATTCCTCAAGTAGACCCATAACGAAATTGAGGGATGCCAGACTACAACAATCCTCCCATTATCAGCAGTCTCGGAGTGATTACTAGTGAAATGCCAACCTGGCACACAAGCTTTCACAATACTTTCCAAATTAATCTCTGAGGATCTCGTTTCCAAAAAGCTACCAACCGAGACCTTGTTACTCCTGATCCAATGAGCAATAGGTCTCCACTTTTTACGGGCATTTAAACCCCTAACATTCCAAGCAAAAATCATTAGAAAAATCAAAAAGGATCAGCAAAAAGGAGGGGAAAGGATATTAGTGATGTGAGGGGTTGCCCCTCTCACGAGTCACCAAAGTATCTGGAAATAGAACCGGAGAGACCTCAATGTTAGAGTCTACCCCATCCGCATAAGAGATACCATTATTAGCCTCTTCAAAAAGATTCTTACAAGTCTGCTGCCTGAGAAACCTTCGGGCCTGACGCCGAAGCAAAACCTTTTCCTTAGCATTTGGGGACTTACTGAAACTGTCCTTTTGTCTCAAGACCTGCTGAGCATGGGAGATCAGTTCTTTCTCTCCTTGTATCTTAGATGCTGTAAGTGAAGGGTTTCGCCTAGTCAGAGAAGAGCCTATCGGTGAAACTGAACGAACCGCTGATCTGTGAACCACCCTAACCCATTCCCTTGAGGAACCTTGAGAAGGTGAGAGCGATCTAGACTTTGCGATCGACTCTATTTTAGCAGCAACCGAGGTCATTGGAGTGATTGGTTTTGCATACGGAGAAGCAGCGGAAGGACTTGACTTTAAGGATGAGGAGGAGGCAGTTTCTCGACAAGGCAGAGAAGAGGATATCTTATCACTTTGAGCTAATTTTGAATCAGCGACCGAGATAGCCGGAAGAACATCCAAAGGTGAGACTTTTACAGGTGAAGGAGTCGAACCAGAAAGAAGACATCTGTTTGGTAAGTGGCCAAATTCTCCACAAGTTGTGCATTTCCGAGGAATGTGCGGATAAGCAACCTGTACTAAAACAGAATTTCCCATTTTGTCTTGGACACGTACTGAATCCGGAAAAACTCCATCCAATTTCATAACAACTCGAATTTTAATTAACCCCAATCTGTTAGGAGACAATTTTGCTCTTTCTGTATATAAAGGCAATCCTAAGGCAGATGCAATGGTACTGATACCCTTAAAGTTGAACAGAGGAGCTGGTACATTACGCAGGTTCACCCAAAGAGGAGCAAAATCAAGCTTCATGTGAGAGTTTACAGAGTTCGACGACCATTTCGTCACCGAAAAAGCACAATTCCCAGAGTTCCAAAAACCAACTTCCAGAACCCAATTTCTAGTTGCCTCAGACGGAATGTAAATGAGGAACATCTGCGGAGCATACGCCTTAATGGAAATCCGACCGTGAATCCCCCAAATAGGATTCAAATCCGCGAAGAGTTTTCCTATCTTCGGAGGAGATCCGTGAAAATAAGCAACAAGGTGATCTGTCCAAACCTGGCTCGAGGCTAAGGAAATTGACGCTGGTGCAATAACTGAAGGAATGCCATCAGCCGAGAAGATGGGAGAGGCAACCTTGCGAAGATTTCGAAGAGAGGAGGCTTTAGTAACATCCGAGAAAGTCTGATCCCGAGGGGGAGGAGTAGAGATTACTTCAGCAGGGCCAGCACCAGATCCCTCCGCCGGAAGACAAGAATCCATAAGAGGAGAGGGGGAAGCACAAGGAGGAGGCAACAGAGATGGAGAAACCACCGCCAGCAGATCCGGAGGAACAAGTGAAATCGTGAGATCTGGAGGGTGAGAAGAAGGGGTACCCGAGCTCGCAGAATCCATGACTATAGAGAAGGGAGAAATTGAAAAGGAGGGAGAAAGAGGAGAAGTTCTCGCCGGGGGGCGTGAGGCCCGCCGACCGGAGCGATCGAGGAGAAGAGACCTAAATCGCCACACAAATCGCCTTAAGAGTTACTGTTCACTTCTATCCATATTGATTTTACCGTTCAAGAATTGTCCAATTTGATACAAGTCGACGTCTCATATACAAAATTTATACAANGTAAACCCTGTTTTAATAGATTAGATGATGAACCAAAAAAAAAAATTTGATACAAGTCGACGTCTCATATACAAAATTTATACAACATTTAAAAGAAGTTTTCAATTATCAAAAAAAAAAAAAAAAAAAANATATTTCTGCTCTGCGTTTTGAAGAATTATTTTGCTTTGATATTTTTCTTGCAGATATGTTCCCAAAATATCATTACACGCAAGCATACAACCACAACCATTTTTCTACCGTAGGGGTTTCAAAGGTTAATGTGTCGACATCTTTAACCTCCAATAAAATTGTGGCCTTTTGATCTCAAATTCAAAGAGTTTACTTCACGAAGAGTTGATTGCTTCCATTGACACTCCCCTTGATGACCTCCCATCAGCCTCACTCGCATATGTAGAATAAAAGTCGTCGTCTCCATGTTCTATCTCCGTCATCAAATCTTCAATCTTCTCAACAACCTCTCTTATATCTAACCTTTTCTCTACATCCTCTTCACAACAACTTAGTCCAATCCTCAGCAGTTTTAGAACATCTGTTTCAGAATTGCTAGTTTTACTCATTTCCTTATCAAACAATTCTTCTGACCATTCTCCTTGGAAAATTGACCTCACCCAACTCGCAATGTCTTCCTCACTTTCAGGGAACTTTCCTGTTAGAATCTCCAAGATGAGTACACCGAGCCCCCACACATCGGTTTTCTTGGTCACTCGGCTTTGTTTTAAGTACTCTGGAGATTTGTAAGCCACCATGAGCTCTTGTGCGCATTCTTCATTGATCATTGGGATCAAGCCATAATCTGTTAATAGAGGCTCGAACTTCTCACTCAGAAGCACATTGGATGATTTTAGATGACCATGAGGAGCCATTAGGCTTGGCAGATTTTTATGGAGGTATAAAAGTCCCCTTCCCACACCTTTTACGATATGTAATCTTGTTGGCCAATCCAAGCTTGGTTGTCCTAAAGATTTATGACCATGGAGGTGAGCAGCCAAGCTTCCCTTGTCAACAAAATCAGAAACAAAAAGTTTTTCCTCTTTTTTATAGTAATAAGCCACAACTGGAAGAAGATTTTCATGGTTTAACTTGCCCAATCTCCTCATGTGTTCATGGAACTCCTCAGCTTCTACATTACTCATATGTTTAAACCTCTTCACCACCATCATCGATTCGTTAGAAAACATTGTTTTATACGATGCTCCGAAACACCCACTTCCTAGAATCTCTGCTGATGCCTTCAACAAATCTTGCAACTCAAATTTCTCTGTATCATCTCTCAAAAATGACAACTTTGTGGTATGAATCATTCTCCTTCCAGCACGGTTCTGTGAATTGTAACTAGTTCGTCCGTTTTCACATTCTTGGATTCCAGATTTCTTCTGCAGACTTGATGGTCTAGGGTCTGTTGACACTAGTTGTTCTTTTTTTGTTCTTCCATGGTTAAGAACTAAGGTCACTCCAAGAAGTATGAGTATTGAAGAAAACGTCGCTACAACTGTGGCTACAACGTACAAAGACTTTGATGATTTTTTCTGGGAGCTTACATTGGTCTCAGGGGAAAGGTTGTTATAAGGAACAGAACATTCTGCATCCAAAGGTTTCCCACATAAGCCTTTGTTTCCTGCCAAAGAAAAAGCATAGTGTTTTAAGAAATAAAACTATATATATATATGTATAGTTTCTCTAAAGAAAAAACAGAATTGAACAGAAAACAATAGTACCTTCAAACATTTTTTTATCAACTGTACTTGAACTCTTTGGGATTGGACCTGTTAATGCATTGTTTGAAAGATTTAACAAGTTTGGTTTATGTGTGAATTCTGGTATTTGTCCAGTGAATCGGTTGCCGTCAAGTCTAAGCTCCAACAGCTTGGGAATTTTTGCCATTGACGATGGAATTTCACCATTAAACTTATTGTTTGAGAGATGGAGTTTTTTCAACCAGCCCATCCCGTCAAATGCATCCATTGGTATTTTTACATCAAATTGATTGTTTGACAAGTAAAGGGATTTCAGAGCAATAAGTTTGTTGAACTCCGGAAATGGACCTTCAAGTTTATTGTTCATCAAGCTCAGAGACCTCAAAGACTTCAAACCCTTCAACGTCTCCATGTCTAGAGACCCGGAGAGCTCAAACTTTTCTAGTCTTATTCCCCAAACAAATCCTCTATAACACACAACACCAATCCATTTGCAAGGATCATTCTTTCTATCCCAGCTCTCCAAAGCATGTGCTCTCCCAATAACAAGAGATTTCTTGAATTTCAAGAGAGATTCGATCTCTGATAAGCCATTAACGGATACCAAGAAAAGACATACAATTGAAAGGAATTGGAGAGATTTGGATTTCATGGCCGTTAAGGGAACGCGCACATAAGGCGCGCCCTCTAAGGGAAGACGGAAGGAGAGAGTTTGGAGATGAACAAAGACTTGATAGAAGAAATGGCAGAAAGAAGAAAACGATTGAGAAACAAATCAAGAGAGAGAGAACAAGTTTGACGAAGAACGGAGGTTGAAATTAAACCATACCAAGAATAGACAATACTAGAAATATTTATGGTCTAGCTAAAGAAAGCTGGTGTTTGCTAGCTTTGACCAAGTCTCTATTTTAGAGAAACTTACTTGAAGATTTGTTGTGTAACTTCATATAATTTCGTTTTCTCTGAGAAAAAAATGATTTGTAAAACATATATTTTCTAAAATTATTCAAATGATGACTAGAGATTTTTAAATTTGATTTTTAGTTTTTGTTAGCTGGAATTATATTAGGGAAGTTGACTTAAATAGCACACATTTCAAACGAAATTACTAGATCCATACAAATCTTTTTTTTATTACTGCGATTTTTTAAATGTTCAGCGTGCCCTTGTATTACGTTGTGACAAAAAAATGTATTTACAGGAAAGCCATTCGCCACGTAGGAATTCGCTGACATGTATTAATTAACAAAGCCGTCAAGCGCTACTTACTACGATACAACTGAGTTATGTTTATGTTCAGCTGATTTATGCAACGCGTGCGATTCTAGTAATATTACAACTTTTATGCGCACATAAGTCAGCTGCACGTGACCGCTTACTTATGTAAATCTGGCTGATTTATGCGATCAAGGCTGACTTACGGACACAAGTTAAAGTTGACTTATACATCGTCCGGCTGAGTTATTCAAAATTCGGATGAGTTGTAGATATCATTGGTTGAGTTAGTTTTCTCCGGTTATTTTGATGCTCATCGTTAGGCTGAGTTATCGAAAATACAGATGAGTTGTAGTTATCTCTTGACTGAGTTAATATTCTCCGGTTGATTTAATGATCATCGGATGACTGGGTTATCAAATCCATGGCTGACTTATATGATGTTTTACAGCTGAGTTATGTTTAATCAGCCTTTTACACCTGACTTACTAGCGAAAGATTAATTACTAGAATAACATTCACGTTGAGGTTGTCTTACGTTGTATTTGTTGGCTGGTTTGTGAAAGTTGAGCTATGTGTCCGTATGTCGGCTGACTTACTGATTTGCCATGTCATCATCCATGTCATTAGTTCTTATTTGTCATGTCATAATTTAAAATTTTAAAAAGTCATATGAATTAAACTCATTGCTGCTGCTGCTCTCTCGTTCTACGTAAAACAATGATCCAACAAAGAAAAACAATGATCAACCAAAGTGTGCTAATTAAAATTACAGCCATTGTCGTGAATGATATTACATTAGAAAAAGTTGTACTTCACAATGGCACAAACAAATCTCACAGACTGAAGCAAACATATTCTCGGCATAAGGCTCATCCCACCCATAATCCTTCACTAAGAACATCTCCGTTCGGCCATCGCAGTTGCAAATCTCACGAACATAGTTTCTTTGGAGTTGTCCCATCATTGGTTGGCCGACCGAAGAAACGTAATCTTTGATATTCTTGCGAATTTTTTCGGTATTCTTCATCGTATGTGATATGAGAGGTTTTATAAAAGGAGACAATATTTTGAAGCCATGTTGCTTTGTCTTGCCACTGAAACATATAATGATCAACCCGTACGCATATTGTACTTGTTTGTGTCCTTTGTTTGCAGCTTTAGCTATTTGTTTTAGTCCCTTATCTTGTTTTCGTTGACTGCTATTATAGTGAAAGTAGTTGACGAGTCCTTTACGGTGCAGCGCTTCCGTGTTTCCAATATTGTGAAATCTCTTGAAAAATCTGGAAAACTTTCTCAACTTTTTACTTTTGTTGGTCTATGGAAACATGGGAAGTTTATGGACAGAAACTCGTTGGAGAACATATTGATCATTGCAATGTTTTTGAAAAGACTTTGACGTTTGTTCGAGAATGTGAGCATCGGATAAGGAAGAGTCTGGAACACGTAAAGAGATATAAACAAGAATATCGTCAGACAGATGATCAAGAGACATTATTCGTTTGTGAGATCTCACCACAGAGCAAGAAGAAACGAGAAGATTTGACTTGTGAGTTCATGAGGGGTTAATGGGTAGTATTTAATAGCTGTAAAACATCGTCATAATCAAACAGTGCAAAGGTCGCACCCTCTCGTAACTTGAAGTCATAAGTAATAGCTGTAAAACGGTGCGAAGGATGAACTCAAACTTCCACGGAAAAAGGCGTGAAATAAGTCGTATACTCTCTTATTAAACTTTGAGATGCGGCTGACTTATTTGTATGGTCATGTGGAGTTATATTACAACTTTTCTACAGAAATAAGTCAGCCAAACGTGACGGCTTACTTACATTAATCTGGCAGCTTTATGTGATTACGGTTGACTTACGTACGCAAGTTGCAGTTGACTAATTTTCGCCGCCTGATTAATGATCATAGGACGGCACATTTACTAAATTCAGGGTTGATTTATAGGATGTCATTAAGGCTGAGTTATGTTATATCAGCCTTAGAAAGCTGGAATTAAAGTAAACTCGATCGTTTGCGGTTGACTTGAACTTTGCGATTCGGTTGATTTGTTTTTCCTAGCCTAGTTAATTATGTGTTGTGGCTGATTGTACTGAATAATAAGATATTAAATAAATTCCCAGCCTTTTAGTTCTGTTTTGCAGCTGACTTGAAGGAACAAAACATGACAAATAACCGAGAAAGTAAAAGAGAAATCCAAACAAGAAAATAATCCAAAATTGTTTCAAAACATGACAAATAACCGAGAAAGTAAAAGAGAAATCCAAACAAGATTCGAAAGATAAGACTTCCTTCATCCTCTTGTTCAAGACCACGAAGCTCTCACTCACTGAGACTTCAAGAACCTAAACCTGTATATCAAAACACTAAAGTAAGCAAATAATGATCAAGAAGATATTAAACGAATGAACAAGTTAATGAACAACATCAATAATCCATGAATCGCAGTTCTAATAAAAAACCCCGAATCGAAAAAACCTTAAATCGGAAAAACCTTAAATCGCAGATCATAAAACCCCTACTTAAAAAATCTTAAACCACAATTATAACTCAAAGCCCTAAATTACAGTTCTAATGTCGAGATTCTCGCGTTTAGAGAACTCACCTCAGACTGATTCTCGCTAATGTCGAACGGAGGCGAGCTGAGACGATAGAAATAGGGCATCATTGAGGGAGAGCCGTTGGCTATGAGTAGGTAATCAATTTCGTAGGGTTGCTTCGCGAATTATAAAAGCAGAAGAGAGAATAGAGGAGGAGACAAGGCGTTCGGC
>OVAU01003232.1:0-11332 GCA_900406315.1 Biscutella laevigata subsp. laevigata
CCAAGTGATTTCGGAAGGCACAATTTCTTCCAACTTACCCAATTAATCTTTCTTTTACCCTCTTGTGAGTTCCACCAGTAACTTGTCATGGCTGAAGTTAAAGATTTACAGGTCTTTTTTGGCAAACGAAAGCACGACATGGCGTACACTGGCATTGCCATAGCCACTGCTTTTAACAACACCTCTTTCCCCCCAGCAGACAACGATCTAGAGAACCAGGATGAGAGTCTAGTATCCATATTATTGCCAATGTATGATAGGAGATCTCCTTTCGAACCGCTGAAACATTCCGGAAGTCCCAAGTATTTACCCACCCCACCTTCGTTTGAGATGCCAAATAACTGTTTAAGCTGCGGTTTTATCAGCTCACCCACCTTACTACCAAATGTCAAAGCAGACTTGTCAACATTTATGACTTGTTCGGTTGCTGCGCCATAGTCAGTTAAGACCCTTTGCAAAGCTTCACACTGATCAGTTGTGGCTCTACATACGAACAAGCTGTCATCTGCGAAGAGGAGGTGATTAATTGTTGGCCCTGAATCCGTGAACTGTATCCCGTTCACTAAGCCATCAGCCTCTGCTTGCATCAGATGATGCGTTAACCCTTCTGTGCATAAAACAAAAAGGAACAGAGACAAAGGATCGCCCTGTCTCAAGCCTCGTTGAGGTTTGATCATACCGTGCGGTTGATCATTGATCAGAACTGAGAACGTAACAGTCGAGACGCAAAACATCACCCACTTGATCCATCTTTCATGAAACCCTAACCGTCTCAATAGCTCCTCAACATAAGCCCACTCCACTATGTCATATGCCTTGGACATATCTGATTTCAAAGCTACAAACTCCTTAGATACTCTTCGATGGGTTTTCATGCATGAATAATCTCATGACGCAGTTGTTTATAAGGACTACTAAATTAATTGACACTATATTATAATTTATAGGGATAAGGAATTAGGTTTATTTATATATCAAACCCAAAATTGATATCTTCTCTATCTAATGCCAATTAAAACAAAATTCAAATATATGGCGGCCAACGGTATTTCTCAATTAAATTTGGGGGAAATAATATTTTCAGCTAATAAAAAAAATAATTATTTTCAATTAAACAAATAAAAGTATAATGTTTTTCCAGATATAATAGTTGTAACATGATTTTCTTCTTGATTAGACATGTTAATCTCAATGATAAAAATATATTAAATGTCAAATCTGTAAGCAAAACTTCAAAGAATGGTATTAAATTTTCTGAAATAAAATATGAAAAATATAGGATTTTATGCAGTTTGACCATTTGATTTTAGATATTTAATTTCAGTTTTTTTTTGGTACTGACTGGACATAATTATTACAAATCGCAGCACGAGAGAATTTGACCTTTCTCTTTTTCAAATTCATTTTTTTTTGTCTTCATGCAGTGTTAAAGCGTTAGACTATCGAGCTCGATCTCTAAGACAAAATTTCGCGCTCGATTCGTCTTTGCTGCCTCTTCCGGAGCTCCGAGACCTGGCTTGTTGCGCCGGAGGAGATGGGTAGCGTGTTGTTTTGGATTGCGGTGGTCGTGTGCTGGATATGCGTAGTCACGGCGGTGGTTCGGTGTGAATCTAGCTACGGGTTTGGGAAACCGAGAGATACTGAGACTGCGATATCGTTACTTGCGAGCAAATTGATGGCGTCGAAGGTTCCCATGGTGCCTCTCACCTTGATTCAAGGAGCTGACTCCAAAGGAGCTGGTGCTCTCTCTAACACTCTCTTTCGTTGTTCTTATATGGGATTTGAGGAAATAGGCTTGAGTTGAGGAGATGTTTCCACTAGCAGACTGACCTTTAATGTGCACAATTTTGTCTGTTGCTCTTTGAAACTGTGCTTTTGAGATTCATCGATTTTGTTGCTGAATGACTTGAATGTTTGATAATAATTAGTAGTGTAAATTGCTGCAGTCTGCTTAGATGGGACGTTACCTGGCTATCATCTTGATCGTGGTTTCGGATCAGGTGCTAACAGTTGGCTTATCCAACTGGAGGTATGTGCATTACAGCTTTTGTAATTTACTATGCAGTGGAAGTTTCTGCTAACTATCAGTTTTTAACTCAATGTGTGTTTTAGGGTGGAGGATGGTGTAACAACCACAGGACTTGTGTGTATCGCAAAACAAGTAGGCATGGTTCCTCTAAATACATGGACAAAGCTTTGGCCTTCACTGGAATCTTAAGCAATAAACCTGAAGAAAATCCTGGTTTGTGTTAAATATTTTCATGAGTTTGTCTATAAATGCACAGTATTTTATTGATTCTGTGTTCTGTTTGTGGCTTGTAGACTTCTTTAATTGGAACAGGATCAAGTTGCTCTACTGTGATGGTGCGTCTTTCTCTGGGGATAGTCAGGACGAGGTTGGTCAGAGACGAGAATATTTTGGCCTTCTTTCTCTTGTACCTTGGTTTTGTCTTGTAATTTGTAACCACCACTTGTATCCTAGAGCTCACAACTTTTCTATCGAGGAAAACGGATTTGGCAAGTTGCTATGGAAGAATTCCTGTCTTTAGGCATGCAGAAAGCAAACCAGGTCTGTGCATTTCACTTGCCTACTGGATTTTGTGCTCTGATTTATCTTCTTATCTAATCATTTAAAAGGGAATACTCATAACAGGCGCTGCTTTCTGGATGTTCCGCTGGAGGTTTAGCTTCCATATTACACTGTGATGAGTTCAGGGAACTACTTCCTAGTTCCACGAAAGTAAAGTGCTTAAGTGATGCTGGAATGTTTCTAGACGCGTAAAAATTTCTTGAACTTATCTTCTGTTCGATGAAGTATTTTGTTGTATAGAAAAACATTTCATGTTCTGATGGAAAATGCAGTGTGGATGTCTCTGGGGGTCACTCGCTCAGGAATATGTTCCAAGGTGTTGTTACAGTGCAGGTTCAGATTCATCTTTTTATATGGGCATGAATAAAGTGCATACAAGTCTACTTATCTTAAGGTAACTGTATCTCTTATATACTTTTCTCTGTTAATTTACAGAACCTCCAAAAGGACTTGTCCAGTACTTGTACAAACCATCTGGATCCTACTTCGGTATAGCTCTTTCACTTTATTACTAATGTCACAATTTCATTAGCAAATTTACCAGTAGCCAAGGCTTGAGAGAATCTTTTTGACACTATCCTACGTGCCCTTTTTCTCTGTTCCACAGTGCTTCTTTCCCCAGAACTTGGTTTCAGACATTAAAACTCCTTTGTTTCTTCTCAACACAGCATATGACTCGTGGCAGGTAACAAATCATATATTTCCTCCAGCTCATTGTTTCATCCTTCCAGTCTTTGATTCTCTGAAAAACATATCTGTGAACTTTCTTTTTCAGATCCAAGAGAGCTTAGCTCCTCCATCTGCTGATCCAGGCGGCATTTGGAAGGCATGCAAATCAGATCACTGGCATTGTAATTCATCACAGATCCAATTCTTCCAAGGTGAGACTTTAAGTTCGCGTATATTAGATACCATCTCTCTCTCTCTCTCTCTAACGCTAAGTCTGCAAAATGCTGATGGTTTCTATGTCTTTTTCTTACACACCAAATAGAATTTAGGAATCAAATGGTGCTTGCCTTAAATTCATTTTCAACATCCGAAAAGAACGGACATTTCATAAACTCTTGCTTCGCGCATTGTCAGTCTGAAAGACAAGACACTTGGTTTGCTCAAGATTCTCCCCAACTAGATGGAAAGGTGACATTACCCCTCATAAACTGTTCACGCGATCTCTCTCTCTCTCTCTCTCTAACACACACACTGTAGCAAGTCACAAGTATGGTAAACTGAACATAATTGTCTGTTTGCAGAGAGTCGCAGAGTCTGTAGGTGACTGGTATTTCGACAGAGCAAAAACAGTGAAATCCATAGATTGTCCTTACCCTTGCGACACAACATGTCATAATCTGATTTTCGAGTGAGTAACGAAAACTCTCTGATTCTTTCAAACTTATACCATTATTGCTTGTATCTCAAAACAGAGCAAGTTTCTGTTTGTCAATTCAGATTATCAATGATTAATGTTATTCTGACATCATTTTCAGTTGTAATAACTTCTTTCGACATTCCATTTTGTTTTTTTTTTCATATGAATTCTTTGATGCAGTGCTGATCCAACAGCTGTAGAGATCTCAGCATCTTCAAGGGTTTGCTTTCCTCTCATTAAAGCTTCTCTGGTCCCTCTATTGTTGACAAAACTCATCCTCAGATTCTTAGTTTAGAAGATATAGAGGTTTATCTTTTCACACCTCAATTCTTAAAGAACCAGTTTAATTCAAATAGCTAGTGTCTTATTGACAAAAATCCACGTCATTAAAGATAATAGAATATCATAAAGAGAAAAGAAAACAGAACATATTCCTTTATTCATTGGACACTAACACAAAACGTCCAAATCTCAAAAACTGATCATGAAGCTCTTCTTTTCATAACCTTTTGTTCGCTGTTTTGAAATTCCAATTGTTACATCGCTTTATTTTTCACCTTTTGTGCCGTAACGGAACGCACGCTAGAGTTTTTGTTTTTTTTTTTTTTAATTTGTCAACAATTCGTAATTTACAGTATTCCAACTCAGGATGACACAGTGATTATACTAGTAAAAATTAAATATTGTGAATATTGTGAATGGCGCTCGCTAGCAGCTGAAGTTATCGTTATATACAAACCCGCAAAAGTCTCTAAAAACCCACGAAAAAAACAAAATAAAAAGACCATGAAAACCCTAAAAATATATTACTTGAGTAGGAAGATAAAAGTAAAACCTAAGACAGCGAAGAAGAAGAAGATTAGCATTAATTAAGAAGCTTGACGTGAAGCAGAAGCTAAAGCTACAGCTTGAGCCCACACCTTCAATCTCGCCTTAACCTCCTTCGGATCATCACCTAATTTTTCCAATAATTAAAAAAACATTAGTAATTAAATATTCAGAAAATAGTTCAAAAGTTCAATAAAACAAAAAGTATATTCGATTTATTACCAGGACTGGAGATGCGCCAGGTGGCAATCGGTGAGTTGCCGCCACTACTAGTCTGCGTATCGAGATTCGACCCGGTTGATACAGACATCCGACCCGGAACCTCCAATTCGAATCCGAGATCTCTACAAGCCTTCACTTCTTCTAATCCCATCCTTAACGACTTCTCTCCTCCTTTCGCTCTCGTTAACACCGTTAAACCCTCTCCTCCGTCACTTCCTCCGTTAACTCCTCCTCTTTTCTTCTTTTCCTTTATTACCCTCCTCTGTCTCCGTAAATTACACTTACTACCATCTCTGTTACTCTCATTCGCATCTAACTCGCCGGAAACTGGATATTTTCTTCTCCGGCGGGATGGAGTCGCCGGAAGAGAGTAAAATCCAGGTGGTTCTTTGTCGGAATCCGACTCACGAACGTTCTCCTTTCCTTTACCTTCATCGGAAACTTCTCCGTCAGCCTCTGCTCCTTCGAAACTATCTGACGTGAAAACACTCAAATCTGGCTGATTCTTCGTGGCTAAGTCTTCGTAAACAGAGTTCGTGCAAACAGATAACCTCGATAGAGAATTACGGATCTGGTGAAATCCATCATCTTCTTCAAGCACTGGAGAAGAAGATAGCATCATTAAACTCTCTTCAAACGCCATTAGAGAGAAAGAGAAAGAAGAAAGTGAAGAGACAGACTTTTGAAGTATCCACTATTCGTTATATGGTAAAGTTGAGTCAACTAACATGAGAGTGTAATTTATACCAAGTCTCGGCTCTTGTGCTATTTACGCTTTTACCCCTATTTTTGTTCGGAATATTCAGTTAGCTAGTTATTTAAATCCATTTACTTAGGTAAATTTTATATATTAATTAGAGAAATATTACGTGTCAAGTTAATAGATATATTATTAAATTAATTCTTTTATATATCTAATTTTATTTAAAGAATTTACAATTTTTTATACTGCCGATAAAAAAATATTTATGCCAGATGTAAACTCTTTTTATTTCATTTTAATTGATTTTAAAAGTTTTTATACAAGAAATTATTTAATTTGTTATACTTTTTTTTTGTAAAAACATCATTTATTATCTACATAACTTCAATTTAACCAATCAAAAAATAAAATACAAAATAGAAATGATTAGTACTAAAAATAAAAATATAATTACTTTTCCATTAAAAATTGAAAATATCACTTAATTTTAATTTTTTTTAAAAACAAAACATCATTTATTATAAAATAGATAGAATAAATGATTAGTAAAATTTTATTTTAATTCAAATTTTATAATCTCATATTTAACTGGTCATACTAACTATTTAATTATCTTTTTTTTTCTTCGCTACTCCCTCCGTTTCAGAATAAAAGATGTTTAAGCCAAATTTTTTTGTTTCAATTTAAAAGATGTTTTGAGTTTCCAATGCAAAATTAATTATGTTTTTAAAATTTTTAATTATTTATTTTATGCAGATTGATTTTTGATTGGTTGATTGATGGTTAGATAAGTTATTAATGTAGTTTTATTTTTGAAAACATAATAAAATTAAAGATTTATTAATTTATGTGTCAAAACCTTAAACATCTTTTATTTTGAAACGGAGGGAGTATGTGCAAAGCATTGTAATTATGTAAATATTTTAGTTAAAAAAAAAAATGTAAAGGTCAAATTTGTTATTTTCAATAGTAGTCGTTATTAACTTTTTCTCCCACTCTGGTCCTACTTAAGGCGGAGCTTGAACGACTCTGGTTTTCTTTATATCACAGAAAGAAAATCCACCAAAAAGCTAAGATTTTGTATTAAATAAAAATGTTAAAACAAGGTAGTTAATTCAGACAAGTTCCAAGCTGGAGTGGAAACAGATAGAGAAAAAGAAAAATCAACATCAAATCACAAAATACACATGACATTGCTTGAATCAAGGCAGACCAGGATGAGTTAAAGTCTATTGCAACGTCTCTGTATTAAATGCATCAGGTGTAAGTGTGTGGTGTGTGAATAGGTAAGACAAATCATTCTCTTCGTTATAAATATTGAGACTCCTTCAGTCACTACAGCCATTAGATGGTCCTCCTGGCTTGTCTCCTTTATGTCTCTTTGCCCTCTTCTCTATGTCACTTCTCTTCCTGTGGATCCCATCAGGTTAGCTTTTCATAATCACGAAAATATTAAATGTCTCAACCGTTATTTAACTTGTTAATATCGGCCCATTCTTGAAGGTGATTTCTGTCACTTTCAACTCTATGTTCATTGTTTTCAGTAACCATATTTAGGTCTGGTAAGGATATACATGGATCATGGTGTGTTGTGAGTGTAAGAATTCAGTTAAGGTCAAAACATTTCTGAGGTACTGAATTCGTACTAAACACACTCACACACACACACACACCATATAAGTCACGTTGTACTATCAGAAGAAAAACACTCAGTAAAGTGAGTTCCAGAGTACTTGTAAACACGGGAGCTTGTTTCATTAACAGAGCTAAAGGTTGAATTATGATTAAGATCACTTCAATAGTGGTTGATAATTTACATAAATTTCTCACATGTAGTCTATGTCATGAGAAGGAAACTACCACTCGAGATTATGGTTACATCATAGCTCGTCTCTTAATTAAGTTACATGAAGTAGAAAAGAGAAACTTAAGGACATCCTTCCGATATTGTAATGATCTTTAGGATCGGTATGGCTCACCTTGTAATGGATCTAGTGTTCTCACCACAAACTCGAGAAGAAGAAGATCGCAAATCAGCAGTAGCTATCCTCAACTCTATCTCAAGAATGTTGACCAGAGAAAATTCCTCCATCTCTTAGTGTTCCTTGATTTCTTGTGGAGTTTGGTATATGGTTAGGAGAAGCAACACAAGATGGTGGAACAGATTGAGGGAAATAGTTTTCCATTGGAGAGAAACGCAAAAGGTTTTGCATTGGGACTAATCCAGGATGGTCAAGAAATCTTAGCATATTTGCTGCATCAGTAATTCCAGTCAAGCCAGCTCCTGGAACAGGCGCAGGCACGAACTGTGGTACGCTCATTTGCAAACCCATCTGAGAGTAATGTGGCAATATCATTGCCGGTGTAACATAACTATTACCCATCTTCATCATCTGCAACACAAGATTTATATAGGTCGTTAGAACAAGACTCCTTCAATGTTCGGTTATCCGTTTGGTTTTAGATATTATCTATTGGGGTTTCGTTTTTTCAGGTTGAGACTTAGAAGATCCATTCAGTTATTTATTTTCCGGTTCGGATCCTTTTGGGTTTGGTTAGATTTTGGGTACCCGCAAAATGTATTAAACATATTAAAAATTAATATTAAACATTAAAGAGTTAATATTAAAAACTTAAAATATATCTTTTTTTAAAAAAAAACTGCAGTTTATTATTAAATATATCAAACATTGAAAATAATAATAAATATTAAAATTCTTCTAATAAAATAAATATGAAATTGAGCATATAACATAAAAAAATACTAAATATCTAAATTATAATACTTAAACATTAAAATTATAACAAATATTTTAAAATACTATAAATCTCTATAGTATTATTTAAGGATCACTTTTAATAAAGTAACATTTAAATCAGTAAAATATTACATGATATGTCATTGGAACAAATAACATTAAAAATATTCATTAACGGTAAAATTGAAAATACATGTAATTTTCATTAAGGGTAAAATTGGAAATATATGTTATCAAACAATTAGGTTATAATAATTTAAATATTAAGATTAAAAGATAAATTAAATATTTTTATTTTCGTTTTTTTAAAATATCCTAATTAGAAAAATTTTAACTCAATTTTTAATACATTTTATTGGATTAAATAAATTTTTGAAAAAATATAAAATACTCAATAAAAATATCTTTAAAGGTCTCACATCGCTTAAAAAGTAAAAGAAAAAGATGAATCAAACCTATAAATAAGAAAATATGTTTTGAATATTGAACTGCAAGTCAGAAGCTTGATTTATTCAGCATCCATATTATATAATTCTTTTTTTTATCTAATTTATTTGTTGGACCAAACACTTATATTATAATAATTTAAATATTTATATTTAAAGAAAAATAAATTATTCAATTTATAACTTAATTTTTTCAAAATATCATACTTAGAATAATTTAAAATTATTTTTAGTATATTTTATTGGATTAAAATAGATTTTTTGGGAAAAAACCTAAAATATTAGTAAAAAATACCTTTAAACCTCCCCATCGCTTAAAAATTAAAAGGTAAAGATGAATAAATTTTATAAATAAGGTAAAGATTAAAATTTAGTATTTATCTCTTTATATTTTATAGGCTCTAAATAAAATATTTAATGTTATGTTTATATATAAATAATTCCAAACTAAATGTTTTATTAAAATATTAAACTTTCATAAATATATTTAATTATTTTTATCAACGAGTATCACTTATTTAATTATCACAATATAAATTTAATATAAATAAATATTAGTAAAATAACAAAAAATAACCTCGCGTACAACGAGGATAATAATCTAGTATTGAATATTTAAGCATATGTTTGGATCTTTCCGGTATCCATATTTGAAAATATTTTGTGAAAATTATTATTTTTTGTTTTTTTTACCGGTAGTTGATTACATTGGTTACTATTCGAGTATTTAGGGTACAATATGAACCGAACATATATCCGAACCGGATCCATGAATATATTAGTAAGTTATATTATTCGAACCGACCCTGAGTGAAGAGGTATATGAACCGAGAACCGAATTCTTATTATTTCTAAATAGTTCCAAATTTTAGATATTTAAAAGATCGGACCAAATACATGAACGACCAAGCTAAATTGTTACCTGGACTTGATGTTGAAGGGTCGACATATAACTGATAGTTTCATCCAACAATGTCTCTTTATCGTCCTATGAAGAACAATTAACCATTAAGAATAATTTCTAAGAAACCTTTTGAAATCAATTTTAAAGTTGACAAACCTCGTGAAAGTTTGGTAGTAGATCTTGCAAAGTACGCATTTTCTTGTTGATATCGTTTCTTTGCTTCTGTGTTTACAAATTACCATAAACCAAATCAATTTCAGTTTTTACTATTTTGCTATGTAAGTTAATGAGATTACTTACTCTTTCAAGTGCTGCAGTTCGTTTTGTTCTGACCAAAGCTTTTCTTCTTCTTCTTACAGGAACTCGTGGCCTCATACCATCACCGTCTGACTCGTCATCTAAACTCTGCGTTGTGACAAAAAGAACTTTCTTCAGACAAGAACCTTATAGATAAATCAGAGAGTATCAGACCAACAATCAATCCTCTTACACTGCTTAGGTACGTTGATCCTTCACTGTCTTCGGACAAATCTGTTGAGGAATAAGTGAAGTTTAATTCAACAGACTTTTCAGCAACCATAGATTGCTCATCCGGAGGTATAAATTCGATCTTCTTCCTCTTCTCATAATCAACCATCAACCTCTTTGATGAAGAAGCTCTCAAAGGTAATTCATCAACATGTTTATAGCTTTCAACTATGTTTGTTCCATCTGCAACAACATCATGATGTTCTGTGAATCCGAGATTCTTGATGAACTTACCACCACCATGGATACTCTTCTTGAAATCCTCGTTATACTCAGCCTCGTACAAATCAACGATTGATTCCGTACGTTGATTCTTCAAAGAGAAATAATTGGATCTTTGACACTTTGCTAGAATCTGCCCATTTTCAAAGACAAGCTCCATATATTCTTGATCTTTTAACCTGCAATAACAATGAGTTTGGTAAGAAACAACATCTACATACATATATATATATATATATGTGTTTGTGTGAATCAAGAACACTTCAATTTGGTCTGAAGAAACAACATCTACATACATATATGGAGAAGTCATAATTTTGTCTTGTTGAATGATCCAAAGGGCTTTTTTCTTCAAAGGTGGAAGGAAGTGAAAGCTAATCAGTTGTTCAACTTCAGACTCTTACCTCTTATATTTAGCTTATTTTTTTTCTTTTATTATTATTTTCTTCAACTTTTTTTTTTTGTATTTTCTTTCAGGTGTATTTAATTTCGTAATGCAGTACTGTTCATATTTCGTACTACGTCGAATCTCGGCATCTTTTAGTTTATTTATTTTTTTATTGTTTTTCTAATTTATATGCAAAATTAAGTGTAAAATCCAATCGAATCCATAACCGAAAAGTAACATCTAAAATAGTTGAACTTATAGATATTTAAAAGATTTATTTTCAATTTTATATTTATTTTATATGTTTGTGATATGTATAATGAATATCATTCCAAATATCTCTATAGTATTATTTAAGGATCGCTTTTAAGAAAGT
>OVAU01003233.1:1310-11331 GCA_900406315.1 Biscutella laevigata subsp. laevigata
GGGATTCCAACAACTGCGACCTTCAGGCCACGTCTTCTAATTTCCTACATGGTTTCCATCAAAAGATTGGTAAATTTTGATATTTTACAAATCTTTTAGGTAAAACTGGGATTTACCTCAAAGATAACTGATGCTCCTCGCTGTGTTCCATCTCCTCCTATAATGTAAACCTAAACAATGAAAAACAGTTACACCAAGACTGATTTTTTATAGAGTTTTAGAATGAATCACTGTTAAAGAGACGGTGGTTATCTAAACCTGATTGATTCCTCGATCTTGAATGCTGTCAACTATCTTTGTGGTATCATGACCACCTCGTGAGGTCCCAATGATAGTCCCTCCACGCTTATGGATATCATTTACGACTTTGGAGTCCAAAGAGACAGTATTTCTAGCATAGAAGCCTCTATATCCACCCTGAAAAAGACTCGAGCGTGAGAAGAATCAAACAAACAAGAGTGGGATTACAAGATTACAACGACAAAAACTTACATCTATCCCCAGTATTCTCTTCACTCCATACATGTAAGATAGACTGCTCACTATTTCTCTGATCACGGTATTAAGGCCGGGACAAAGACCCCCACAGGTAACTATGCAAGCATGCACTTCATCTGATTCAAAGTAGACCTGCAAAGAGATAAGTCAATAACAGATTCNATTCAAATGGACAAAGGCCTTTGGAGCAGTTCGACAAAACTAAAAACCTTTTGACGTGGTCCTGCTCGTCTAAAATGAATTCCCCTTGGACCATCCTTGTGAACAACGATCTATAAAACAAGGAGAAGAGCCAAATATGAGAAACATGAGCTCTAATTCTCAAGCTGACCATGGTAAATATAGAAAGCTCCAAACCAAATATACCTTTTGAGGAACAGTGTCATCAGCATCAACGAAGTACTGCCTGAAATTTTCCAAATATACGCTCATGTAAACCACTGCAAGCTAATCATTGAATCATCATAGAACCTAAATACTGGAGAAAAAGACTCACTTAACCACTGAGTATGCTGGATTGTCTTGCAATGGATTAGGATAGGTCTGCAATAACATAAAACAAAAAGGAAAGCTTTTACCATTAATCAAGCTTAATGACCATTTGATTCGAGAAAACATTTTAAATTAATAAAAGCCTATAACCAGTTTACAGATTTGAGTCAGATTCATAACTCTGAAACAAAAGATCCCTCTTTTCCCCTTGGGAAATCATATGTTATTCATAGATGATTAGAATCCGTGAACATCATTTCATATATCTCAAGTTACAAAAAACACTAACATGCATAAAGATGTATCTAGATGAAAGCAAAAGCTTGAATCGTATCTGATCAGAAAGTTGCACCGAAATAGAAAACAGAGAAGCTGAAGAAGAGTAACATACAGGAAGACCAGGAAGATAATCGGTGAGATGAGGAACGTCTTCTAGAACATAACCACCAGAGCCATTGATGATCTTCGGCTTGGTAATTTCCACAGTACTCATAACGACGCAAAGACACTTTTCAGGGCAACAAGTAAATTAAACGTTTTTATTAACAGGAAGAAACTTTGATCTCTGAAACGAAGAAGGCAAAAGCAAATAATTAGAGAGAAGATATCAAATCCACAGATCAAACATAAAGCGATCCATTTTTATAGGAAAATTAGACCAACGGAGTCGGTGAGAGAGAAAGAAACCATTAAAGGTATGAAATTCTACTAGATAGTGGTTTTGGTCACTGCTTGGGAGAATATCGTCGGTTTAATTGAGTATCTCAAAAAGAGAGTTGTATCGAATTTGATCAAACAAGTGGCAAGTTTGATGCATTTTGCCTTAACAACTTTCATATATAGAATGTTGACAAAAAAAAAAAACTTTCATATATAGAATATCTGCTAGTTGATTAATATACATATTTGAGTGTGTGTGTGTACGTATATACACAGCCACGTCGAGAAAGGACTTTCAAAGCAAATATCAGTCATTCACATCTTTAGCAGATGTCACAACTAGCCTTAAGGAACTTGTGCAGGAGGAGATCAAGATTCAAAATTCAAGATTGTTATGAATCAAAGCCGCAATAGGGAATGTATCCTCAATGCCACATTATCTATGAAAGCCACAAGAACATCGCCAAGCCATTTCAATTCAACATTAACATTAAAACGTTCGTGCTTTTATGGTTAATGACATGGCACAAAACAACAAACCTTGTAAACATAGTTTTCGTTTGTATGCAGGTTTGCCAAACTAAATGAGAAATAATTGTGATGCGATGAATCAAATCTTGTAAACAGGGGTGATTCCAAGAAGGTGGAAGCATTGTCGCATGACTATTGCCGTTGCTTCACATAGAAGGAGACGACTTGTCTCCTCTGGAGAACCATTTACCTGTAAAAAGTTCATGTTTGCAAGTGAGATTAAAATAATGGTTGGTTGATTGTGCAGCTACACAGTCTAATGCCACAATACTGAAAAGAAACATAGAAGCTTGGGAATACACACCTGACAATTGGAATAGAATCTGGTGTAATGCTCAGATAAATTGTAGAGGTACTCGCATAGCACACTCGGTAATAAATCGGTGCAAGCATCCTCAACCGCCTGCAAATCGTTCATCTTAATACCAAATAAAAAGGAAACAGAACATGAAAGTAATATCTAATGACGAGCATGTGTTACCTCAGCAAATCGAAGCAAGTGAAGCCCCAAAGCTCGTTCATCCGCATGATCTAATACGAGATTTCCTGTCTGCAATAAAGTAGGTGTTGAAACGCAAGAATTACTCTATAACTTATAGCAGTCTTCAAATGTTTATGAGGATTGAGGATCCCCTAATTATGGAAATGTGAAACTAGATAACACAAAGCCCAACAAAATAACGACAAGGAAACCCAATAAAGGGATCAGGGTGTGCAGAAAAATGAATCTTGAGCCCTAAATGCTCACTATAGACACTAGAATGGAGTTAAAAGTTATAACACTTCTGAAAATCGTTCTTTCAAACCAAATAGATTTTACTGTAGCATTTCCTAAAACGAAAAAGCGAAAAAATGAACAAAATTAAGTCATCTGTGATCATGCGGATAAAATACCTTTTTCAGCTCTTCTATGTCTTTGCCAGACTTTCTGATGATTGAACAGATCCGAGCATGGGCGTAAAGAAGGTAAACTGCCGTATTTCCCTGCTCATGTGACGTGACCAATAAGCATTTCTGGGTGACTGCATAATGCAAATACGTAAACTAGGAGGAAAATTCCTGTACCTTGTCATTAAGCATTTGATCGAAGCTGAAAGTATAATTTGTCAATCTGTTGTTCTTCAGGTCCGCATACCTTGAAAGAAAATTACACAGAACTGCAAGTTAGCAGTAGCATAAAAATATAAAACATCTTGAAGGACATTCATCCTATTTGTGCAGCCTTATCTCATACAAAAATCACCAAAACGAGTATAAAGATAATACTAACTTCACTGCACCATATCCAATTGCTTCTGCTGTTTGGTCAAGCTCCTCCGGAGTCCATTCTTTGTCCTTACCTAAACAAAGAAACAACATAAATGAGCAAGACCACATAACAAAGTTAATGGTTCAACAATTGAAAACGTAGAATGCTGACACAAGGTTAGATACCTCGCTCAATAAGGGCAGTTTTACTGCGAGTCTTGGCCTCGTCTAGCAAATCAACTAGGCGGACAACATCTGTAGCCCGAGTTCTAAATCGCTTCCCATCTTCACCAAGTACGAGACCAAAACCAACATGGTTAACTCTAGGGTAAGTTTTATCATTGTCTGGAAGCCAACCCGCCTTTCTAGCAGCCTAATTCAAAGTAGAATTATAACCACAGTTACGACTGATAGTTTCAATCAAAACATAATATTTCACAAGACGTCAAAAAAAATAAAATATTCAGCATCCCTACTTTAAAGAACATACTAAAGTGCTGCTGCTGACCAACATCGGTCACATATATAATCCACTCAACTTTCTCTTCATTAAGCCGATACCTGTGCCAGGCAGAATTTAGGGTCAGAAGACATTTCAAAACAATATGCAAGTTCAGGTCAAGCCACACAAAAGTCATAATATATGAATGTAATTTCAAAAAATTTGCTACTAGAATCCAGATTTATATAAGAATTAATTGACAGAACCCACCAGAGAGCAGTCAGATCTGTTGAGGCATAGTTAAAACCACCATCACTCTTCACGACCATGAGTGGGATACTGAACTCTTCCATTGAAATCACACGAGCACCCTTACTCTCTTCTACCAAGCCCTTGCTATCCAATTCTTTAATTACGTCAGCAATATAAGGGTTGTAGAAGCTTTCTCCCTGTCATAGATAAATGTATTATTCATTACTCGTCTATGTATCCCTTTTTCATTTTGTCTCAAATAATCTAGTAAAGCTATTACTTACCTTTTCTTCAAGCTCAACTTTAAGGCGTTGATAAACCTTGTCAAACTCGGTTCGGCTGATTTCACAAATTTTAGCCCAAGCCTTGCGGTAAATAGGATCTCCACCCTGCACCAAAAAAAAAGGCCAGTGTGTATTGTGTAATTAAGATCTCGCAACCAAATGCAGCCAATGAGACACTGCCAAAAGCAGAAGACAGCAGTGATATAGGTTAGGAAAAAAATGTTATTTACCTGTAGACGGACCACAGCTTGTTGTGCTTTTTGCTTAAATTCCGGATCCAGATCAAACTTACTTTTTGATTCTTTGTAAAATGACTGTAAGAAGACAACTGAAATTAGAAACTAAATTGCTACTGTTCTTCACCTAAAGCATACTAAAGCAAATATAGGAGCGTAAGAAGAACTGTAAAGATTGAGAGGTCATATGATGTAAGGCTGATGACCTGAAGATCTCCAATTGCTGTCTCGGTCACGCTATCTGTATCAGGAAATTTCTCAAACAGGTACTCAATCAGCATGCCAAACTGCAGAATAAACACGGCTTTTATATCTTTAGTAAATAATGGAATAAACAATAAAACATTCGATTTTGAGGTTACGAAATCGTTTGACGAGAAGACAAGTAGATACCTGTGTTCCCCAGTCACCAACATGGTTTCTGCGTAGAACTTCAACCTTTGAGTACTCAAGCATGCGAGCTAGTGTGTCACCGATGATAGTTGATCTTAGATGACCAACATGCATTTCTTTTGCAATGTTGGGAGAGGAAAAATCAACAACAGCTCTCTTAACGGGAAGAGTAGGCGCCCATGTGTCAATTCCATCAATAAGCATCTTTTCAATACTCTGCGTATAGATTAGAAAAGAAAATTATGCTAAATAAACGACTTATATGAGGATTAGAAAATGATTACACAAGTGAGCAATACAACAGAAGCACCTTAGCCATCCACTTAGTTGACAGTACAACATTAATAAATCCAGGTCCAGCTACAGAGCACGATTCCACCATCTCAGAAGTGGGAAGACTATTAACAAGAGCCTATGTGAAAAATGGGAAGAAACTAAGAGTTAAAGGAACTACAAAATCTGATAAGACACTGATACACGAAATTCTAAAGACCAAAGAACCGAACCTGTCCAACAGCTGGAGGACCCCTGAACTGAGTACCCTTTCCTTTAATGATGGACCATAGTCCCATTGCATTGTTACTGCAGAAAAGAATATGATTTTAAGATCCAAAGAAACAAACTTAATTGGAACTCTAACTTCAGTGAATGTTAAGAGAAAGAGGGAGCACCATTGGTAATCTCCAAATTTGCCAGCAGCGGAGGGAGCAACCAAAGGCTCAACACCAGGTTCATCAGGAACCGTTAATTTTAGGGACACATCAAAGAGCTTCGATAGCTGGCGCTTTACAGTTCCCGTGAATTCTTCATTCTGTCACAGCATTCGAGAAAATCAGTCATTAAACAGTGAGAGAAGATTATTAGCTTACATACTTTCTCCTGGATTCAAAAGAAAAACTGTAATTTACAGTTGCCATGGTTGCCAACGACTTTGTTCTGGTTGCGAAAGCAAAATTCCTAGCAGTTGCTCTCAATATGTCTGCCTAGGTTAGAAAAACATATAGCAAAATCAGTACAAGCAATAGAAAAATGAATAACCTAAAACACGAGAAAGAAAACGGAGGCGAGCACAGAAGATAGAAACCAGAAGTATAGGATAGCGAAAGAGAAAATGGGAGACTAGAGGATTTTACCAGGGGGAGGAGAAGAAAAGTAAGCAAAGTGATGAGAACGCGAAAAACGATTGAAGGAGAAGAGAGAAGACGGCGGTGTAGCTATAGCCGGAAAAAGGGTTAGAGTTATTGCCATATCGAATCTCTCTCTACCTTTTAATCTCCTTCTCTCTCTCTCCTTATTTTCCTTTTTTTTATTTTTTCTTATTAAGATATTGGGCCGGAAAAACACCAGGCCCAGTATGAAAATGTTAACAGAGTTTGGACAGTTTTTCGAACCGTGCTTCAGACATTGGGGAAGCTCAGAGGGAGATTTACTGTCCGAAAGACTAAAATATGAAAAGGGAGAAGAATCATACCGTCGAGGTTAATTAAACTCAGGGCAGCCGGGAGCTGTGTTTGTTAGGGTTTTCTTCTTCTGCGACGGGAGGAAAAGAATTGGGATGACTTTTGATAAGTTCTTTGTCTGTTTATTTCTACACTAGTCTTTGACCCTTGCTTAGCACGGCTTGACTTTTAAGAAATTCATAATTATCTGCTAATGACGTAGATTAACTTAATGATATTACACTTGACTGAGCTTGGCAGAAAAAATATTTATAGCTAGTTAATTTGAATGACTAACAGCTACTAATCCTTGGCATTTTGTGGATCCCTTGTTGGCACAAAAAGCTTTTCTTAGAAATCAAATAAACCTTCTGCATATCTTTGTACACACTCTGGAAGTTTTCATGTAACACACGGTGTGTTACACACCTTGATAAACACGAGTCTCAGTAGCTTCGAGATTATTGAGTACAAGTGTAATAATAAGACCTATTCTTTCTATTAAAAGCTTCTCAACATATCCAATTTATCCTCTCTGTAGGAAAAGCATTTTGATGACTACCCATGCATTTCATTTGTTATCCCTGTATTGAGAAAAGAGAAAACAAGACAGAAGACTACTATGAGGAATAGCCTATAACTAGAATGAAGAGTGTAATAAGTTAACAGAGTGACTTGAATACCTTTTAACAAAAGAGTCATCTTCAGTGTTGATCACAATCTTCTCACCTGCCTCGAGATAAGATGGTACCTGAGGAATTTCAAGGAGGAACCAAGAGTTATTTCGTAGTTAGATGAATCTAATTGCAGGAATATTGAAGATCATATATTATTAATTGCTAACTTGCCTGAATAGTGGAACCATTATCTAGGAGAGCTTTTTTGTATCTGCATTTAAAGAATCAGGGAGTTTTTTCATAACTTATGAAAGATTGATTCACTATGTTACATGAATATACAAGAAAACGTCATACCGAGGAGCTGATGTTAGGCCCTTCATCGGAAGTTGTGTTTCTTGAATTGTACATGTGATATGCTTAGGGACAGATGCAGATAAAGCTCTTCCATCATACAGCTGCAACTGAACTTTCATTTCCTCTGTCAAACACGATAGATATCAGCAGCAAAAAAAAAACAAAATATGTTAGCATTATTTATATCACATGCCAGGCCAAATAGTTCAGCACAAACATAGAGAATCGTATTTCACAAATAACTCATGACTCAGATTATCTGTATTGTTGTGTAGACAACCATCAACAAAGGATTCCTTATCATACTGGACTCATAAGATTCAAAAGCAGGACATGCACTGCAAATGACAGCATCGTGCGACCAACCTTTCAAATATACAGCAGCTTTGCCAAATATGTCGATTGGCACTTCAACTTGCTCAAACGTATTAGGCCTGTTGAATATACATAGTTAAANAAAGATATATTTTTGTCCACTCAATGTCATTCAGAATGTTTAAGGTGTGATACAAATAGGTAAGGAGATTGCACAAAAAAAGACTCACTCAATCAGAAATGCAGTATCTCCCTCTGTATATAAACACGTGAAAGATTTCTCCTCAACAAAAACTTCTGCAGTACGTTGATGTAATTAATCAATATCACAGCAAATTAACTGACCCTATCTTTAATGATCATAGCAAAAAAGTTAGAAAACAACCCAAAAGATAACTTTTAGTTATAAAAATAATTTACAAGGCTATGAATGCTGTGGAATAAGTAACATACTCTCGACTGACTCCTCGGGTCCAAACCGCAGGTTAAGCTTATTCCCATTGTCAACATCACGAAGCTCAACCTGTTTCTCCCAAAGAAGAGAGGTGCAAATTTTGAGGCTAGGGAACAGAATATTAACGGAAAAAATTAGGGAAAAGATCAAAACATTCGACTGTTGATTGCATAGAACAATCCTTCTCCTTAGGCAAAAGATAGAATAAAGATCCGTATCTAACAAAATCGTTCTATATGAATCGCACGTGCTCATGCTTAATCACAAAATCAGCTTGACATGTGCAACGTAATATGTTTCTGGGTTCCTAACTCACGAAGAATATGGCAGTTGACATTTGGAAGCTCCAAGAAACGTAAGGAGAAACTTTTTGGTGAAGAGTTTCAAATGCATACCTGTATTGAAGCTCCTCCTCTACCTTGTTGTTTATGCTCTGCTTCTACAACCTACACAACATCAAAAGATAATTGGTGTTTCTCAGTACGTGTGGAACTAAAAGGCTTAAGATGTATGTATATAGAAGCAATGTCCAAATGACTAACCCGGAAAGTACGTCCTGAAGATGAACGGTCCATCAAATTGAGTTAAGTCATACCCATCTGAAGACATTCGGATGTACATTGAAAGGAAAAAACTTTTAAGCACAAACCTGTTCGTTCGATTACATTCCCTGTCCTTAGCTGAAAATAAAAGTCCAAGAAATCAGATTGAGAAAATGGACGATACAACATGCTCAGTGTTACTCGTATCAACCTTTGAGTTGATTCAAGACGGTTCAAATTTTCTCTAAAATATCATCTGAAGACAAAAGTCAAGATGCTCGCTAATTCGGTAATCAATTGAGCACAAGCTTTTATCACAGCAGTCTAAGTTAAAACTTTACCTGAATCGCGTTAACTTTAACACCGCGGCGCTGAACAGCAAACCATGGAGAAACAAGCGGATGCGAATATTGGCAGTATCTACCGGTGGCTGATTCGACGGAGATCTCGTGACGAACGTGCGATAACATAGACAGGCTCAAAGAATACAGGGACCTCCTAGTGGATAGGGCTCCGGGCGATGTGGCATTAAATAAGGAGAAGAGAGATCGAGAGATTGAGATTCTCTTGCAAAGTTGCAGCCCTCTCATCTCCGTTTAACCTGCAACCGTAAACTGATTCTCGCGTGTATCCGACAAGAGGGAGCTATAAACACACGACGGCTTCACAATTCCAGACGTCGTCGTTTCACTGCTGATATCGGAAGTTAATACAGAACTTAGTAACTTACGGTCACGGCGTTTTTTCGGAAGCTAACGGCGACGTTTAAGTGCTGAGTGATGATTGATATCGCAAGGACGCCGTTAAGACAGATTAACGGTTACGGCGTTGTTTCTTCTCCGGAGCTAATCGGAACATTTCACGAGCGAAAACCCTCGAATTTTACTAACTGATGGGCCTTTTGGATCTAGTGGGCCTTTCATATAGCCCATTAAAATAACTATTTTACGTTATTTGCTATACGCTCAAATGTTTAAATGATTTCACATTTTGGTCCTGATGCATGCTCATCAAATATTATTAGTCTACACTTCCTCTACTCATTCAATGATTCAATATTTAGGGATTAACATAAAATGTTTTGACGACAAAAAAAACATGAAATATATTATTTATTTTTTCGTCCACTATAATGTTGTTTTCGAATATTCAAGATGAAAAAAATGTGATTTTGGATTGTGAAAATGAATATTCATTAGACTGAAATTGAGAAAAAGAGGAACTTGTTACAATAATCAATAATGGGCAAACCTAATTTTCC